>JAWWUD010000158.1:0-181699 GCA_033964015.1 Scolanthus callimorphus
CCACCGTATGTTACAGAACGACCAGGGAAGCTCCATTCCATTACTCAAGAGATCACACGGCATGTTTGTGACTCTTTTGCTCGTAAAATGTGCTTCCCACTTCTGAGTTCTTCCAGGAGATCGTCTCTACCGACTTTGTTTGCTTGATGATGCAAGCAAAGTGGCTCCTGTAGTTGAAAATGACTCGAAAAAAGCACTTATAAAACGACTTTTACCGAATTCATGCCTCACTCTCTGTTCGACAAGCGAACCAGCAACGGTTTTCATTGAAAAAGAGCGAGCCCTTAGTCTTCAAAAACAGCGGTATTTCTTGTTACCAGGAGGCATTTTTCAAGTGGAAGAACCTTGCATGATCTCTGGCCCTCTAAATAAGAGAAATTACAGAAATAAATTCGGGCTACAACGGGTTAACAATGAGAAAGAAAGAAATGATCTTCTCCTCATCGTGAGGGAACTCAAATCGGTCGAAAGTACACGACCGCTAGACAAGGAGAGGTTGGAAAACTTAACGGGCTGCATTAGATGGCGCAAATTGCAGCCATGCAGCTTACAATCATGAGGGCTGTTTTACAGTATATATGCCTCCGAGAGCCAGGCCATTGCACCGGGAGACAATCCCCTACTCTTACGAAGAGTGCAATGGGTTCTTTAGCGTCCACCTTGAACAGGGGTAGAAGGGAAGGCAGACAGGACCTTGATTTATTGTCTCATGCGCCAGGTAGGAAATAAAACTCTTTTGAATTCAAAACAATAGACAAATCTATGCGGTTGTTATAGGCAAACAGTTAGGCTTACCGCCAGTGTTAGGATTAGATTTAGGTTCGGGTTAGATCTAGCTTAAGGGTTTAGGGTTTAGGCCGTTTTACATCGTTCTCGCCGCGATTTTTGGGAAAAAGCTATATAAGACGTTTGAGACTATTTCAACATGATTTGTGCAGAATTTTAAAAAACCGAAAAACAGTCTGAAAAGTCACTTAGGTCGTTCTCGAAGCGACCCTTTCAATTGCTTATTATCACTCAGCCCAGGCTTAATAGCAAATCACTATTTAATACCATCACTTTTTACCTCCTGCTCGGATTATGGATTTGAAACAGATTTGAAATGGTGTAAATTTTCCGGAGAAAAATCTGGATCTTTAAATAGCAAATCTCACAGAAAGACAGATTTTAGGTCATAAAAGCTGGCTCAGTGAAAATATTGGATCACCAGTTGTTTTCGCTGGTTGAAGTGCAGCCGCTATAACTTCATGTCGTAATTTTACCGTGAACAATACCAGTCTTATAACAGGAAATTTCACACGAAGACAGTGATTTGAGGTCAAAACAGCTGGCTCAGTGAAAATTACCTACCAAGTAACGTCCATAGCTTCAAAAATCTTTGAAAAGCTATGTGTATGTTATGGCTCGGTGGATGAACCACGAGCAAGAGGATAACACAGCAAATCTCACAGAAAAACAGATTTTAGGTTAATGAAGCTGGCTCGGTGAAAATATTGGATTTATAACAGTAAAAGCTGCTAATAATCCAATTATTTGTGCTGGTTGAAGTGCAGCCAAGCAAAAGCATCATGCATGGGTAACTTGATGTCGTAATTTTACAGTGAACATGAATCCCAGTCTTGTAACAGCAAATTTCACACAAAGACAGTGATTTGAGGTCAAGGCAGCTGACTGAGTGAAAATTAACGTCCAATTACAATGCCAGAACCCCAAGTATGGCCACCCGATAATTAATTCGCATACTTTCGCCTGCATTAGCCAATCACAGGTGGGGATTTTTACAAGTGAGCTGGGCTCAAAATGCAAAACTGTTCGAGTCACGATGAGTGTTCAATTCATGAAATACAGTGAATCTTCCTAGGTTTTTCTCTTTGCTCTGAGCGGATAAAAGTTGAAATCAAATATAAAATATCCGTTTTCTGGCGGATCAAGCACTAGAAAGACAAAGTAAACAGGTGTAGTCAGAAATCCAAGTGAGCGAGTTTGAGACCATGTAACTGAGTGGGGCTCAGTTACATGGTCAAGGAGGGTGCATATTTGTTTTTTCAGTAAATCAGAAATGCAACACTGGCAGTCTACCAAGCTTGGCCAATGTGTCTAGAAGTAGTAGTGGAAACAACATAGAAACTTAATTTGAGTGTAAAACATTGCGGGGAGAAAATAAAATGGCAAAGAGATCTTATGCAATAGGCCTTTATCACGCAATATTGATTAATAATGTACATAATAGTTATCAGAAAATAGAATCCAGTTTTCAATTCTACACAGCCGTATTAGTAAAACTGCAAAGTTTCAAAAAAATTACTTACAAACTGGCTGAGATATGAATTTTAAAACTTTGTATTCTGGCTTACTTTTTACAAAAAAAGTATGGGCAAATACGTCAAGTCGAGGCCATACATTTCTTGTAAAAAAAACAAGGCATCATACGAAGTTTTGAAAATTCATATCTCGGCCAGTATTGAAGCAATCTTCACCAAACTTTGCAGTTTTACTAATACGGATGTGTAAAGTTGAATACTGAATTCCATTTTCTGATAACTATTATACATTTTTAATCAATATTGCATGATAAAGGCCTATACATTCTACTCATGCTTTTATTCTTTGTATGTTTATGAAAACTAGCGCAGCAGGTAAAAGCATAGTAAGGCTTTTCGTTACTTCAAGTTCTCACTTGCAAGGATTGACATTGTGTGTTTCCAGAAATTCTCCATACCCCCCTACAGAAGGTATTGGAAATTCCGGAGGGGTGGGGAATCATTTACCTGATCTTTTCCTTACAAATACTGTATTTTTCTTCAGAAATATTTTTGGGGCAGGGGTGCTTGTCATACCTTTTAGAGTTATTAAAAAACCAGTCGTCTGGTACCTTTTAGGGTGTAAAAGTCGACAACGTGCAATTTTTTACAGATAGGTACCTCTTAGTGGTCGGTTCTAGCAAATCATGCAACAGCCTGAAATTCAGAGAGAATAATTTGTGAGGGAAAATACCTCTGAAATTCAGGCTAATATCAATTGTTGGGACCTTAATTTGATGCATTAAATTCGGATGTCTAAGTCCAAACTTCATCTAAAGGCTGGTTTCCATATAGTCGTATCTGTCGTATCCGTGAAACAAAAGAATAATTTCAATGTTCATTGTTTCACGGTCGGTCGATGAGACAGATAAGACAATGTGGCAGAGATATAATTTTTTCTATCCCATACGACAGTGATACGACGGTCGCATGTGTCGTATCTGTCGTATTGGACTGTCTTTCCATTTAGTCTTATGAGTCGCATTACATTTTTTCATAGATACAGATACAATACTGTAGATACGACAGATACGACATGCGACAGATACGACTATATGGAAAGCAGCCTTAAAAGCCATTGTAAAACTACTCGCAATTCACTTGAAATGTGACAGTTCTCGCTCGGGGAACGGATACTGTCATGCCAAGTACCCGCTAGAATCTGCTTTGTGGGTCAAAATATACCTCAAATGAACGGTTCCATATTTGTGCGCTGTAGATTGGTTGTAAGAAAGTACAAAGCTACAATAATATTTGGGATCTTACCTCCAGAAAGTCTAAAACTCGTCGCTTCGTTCCGTTCGTTCCGCACTCTCGCACCTCGGTCGGTAAAACAGCGAACCACGTGGTCAACCACGTGTGTTGCGGATCGTATTACACCCAGGCGTTGGGATCCCTGTGGTAATTCTTGCAACCAGCGCGCAACCTCGTACCCAGAGCCCGTCATCATTTGGCCAGCGGCAAGATTCAGGGCCCTGGGGGAATCCGATTTGTGAGCATGCGTGGTAGGTCAAAAACGTAACGAACTTTCATACAACAATCAAACCGGAAACCCAGAATCTGGGTTTTAAAAAAATCGATTCCCCCAGAGCCCTGAATCTTGCCGCTGGCCAAAAGATGACGGGCTCTGGGTACGAGATTGACCAGCGCGATGACATTGACTACCTGTGTCTTATCCATGGCCAAATAAATTTACTTTTCAATATTTGATTTATGTGAAGATTTCAGTACGGTATAAAAACCGAGAATGTAGGACTGATCATTATTTTTAAACTTAAAACTTTGCCTATATCAGTAAGAGTCTGTATTTTTTTCAGCTCGCGCTACGCGCTTGCCATCTACTGCAATCACTCTTGATCATTTTAAGGACCGTGCATACTAATGTTACTGCGCATCCTGCTCACGCATTCTATACAGATATCTGTATCTAGCATTTTAATCAACCACATTTTCAGATAAGGCTCGATGGCGCAGTTGGCTAAGGCGCTAGACGGACTGCAAGCATCTCAGGTTCAGAACTTACTCGCGCTACACGCTCGCCATCTACTGCAATCACTCTTGATTATTTTAAGATACGTACTGTCGAAAAGAGAGCGAGGTAGGAGGTTTTTGTGACTTGCCATGGTAGCCATGTGAGAGACTTATGTTAGGCTTGGAAAATGGGATTGGAGTCACTGGGACTGGGATTTGGCCAATAGAAATGGGAAAAATGTAGAAAGGTCAATTTGCCTTTAACTAAACCAACAATCAAACAATCAAATATCAATGTCTGTAAAGAGACATTAACATTTGTGAACTGCTTTTTAAATTTTGCCCTACGACTGCAATACAAACACTCTGTACACATGTCTAAAAGTCACTTTTTAACGCAGGGATTTGAAAACTTTGACTAGGATTTCTGTGAAATAAAAAACTTCGGGACTGGGATCTTGCAAAACTTTTACACTGGGAAATGGGATTTGGACCCCCTTCAGGACCTGTTTGGATCATTTTTTTCACGTGGAGGGAGGGGAGGGGGATCCTGAAATGTTTCAATCTATCCGAGGCTCCCGAAAAAAAGCAATGCTACATATCAAGAAAGCTCCCTTGAAAAAGTGTCGACTTTCTTCAACTTCCTTATAAGGAAACATCTGCATACCATATTTTGAATCCCAGTACGTTTTTCAACCAGAACTCAGATACACTCGACAAAAGATGACAAGGTACAAGACACAACAGGAAGCCCGTTCGATCTCTTAAAAGACGACATCGTTATTGATATGTCAGGTGGGGTTCTTGAAATTTTTTTGGATCACAGGTATTTGCTCCTCCAACCCATCTCCGACATAGACAATGACCGGTCTCAATTAGCTTGCGTAGCAAGCAGGCCCGGCCAGGGGGTACTAGGATACCCGGCACAATTCGAAGAGCATTAAAATACCGAATACCACCTAAAAAAGGTTTTAAGATAACTGATATTCTAGACAAAAATGTTTTCATCATGAGAAGTGACAAACCGCAAACTTCGTCAGGAGCGGGAGGTCGTTCCATACTTTGGCGCCGCTATAACTAATTAAAGCTGCGCTTGAGGGTACAGTAAAAACGCATGTATAAGAACCTAGAATTTAGCTTAAAACAGGTTCTTGTTTGATTTGAAAATACATAGGGTTCACATGGATAATTCTAGCCTAACAGGTTCTTAAAATCCAGATTCTTAATGGGGGTTCATTTTTACTGTAATCTTATGCTCTTGGTTAAGCAAGTTATAGCTCGTGCAGCGATGGGTAAAGCAGTAAAGGGCCCAGTCCATTGAGACACCTTGTATGAGTACTGCTTTTTTTGGCAAACAGCAAGGGTGACCCAGGACAGTCTATTTCGGAAGACATAAGAGCTTTTAATACACCCTCGATTTTTTTTTTTTTTTTACTTTGTTCGCAAGGCGATTGCAAAGGCCATCCCAGGCTACGCTAGTAGTCAAAATATGAAAGACCAGCGCCTGGCAAATTTGGACTGCATACGCCAAATTTACAGGGGTTGGAGGATTTTGAGCATACACGGTCAAAATAAAAGTAAAATAACTAACGTGATCTCTAAGAGCTTTGTTTTACGTTTTCGTGATCCCCTATTTGCACTAGTGGAAGACCCCGTACAATAGTTGACTGGAATTCACTCTCCCAATTGTCTGTAAATATTGCTCTAGCTTAGACGACAAGTTCCGCCAGCACTTATTTTCAATGAAACAACCGCTGACCCCCGAGGTGCATATTATATTGTATGTATTTTTAAGGTAGCACCAACATATTAAAGTGAAGTGAAGACATTATTTACGGCGCGCCTTGATTTTGCGAAACGCATTTCTGACTCTGAGAAAAGGTAGATGAACATTCCATTTGCTGTGCATAGCAAATAAAGCCTGCAAATGACGAATTTATTAGTTCCTGGTGTGCGTGGAGCGGCCCGAATGACGAATCTTTTTCCTCGTAATCGAACTCACGCTGAGACTGCTCCGAGGCCTATTTCTACGGGCGTTTTTAAGGGGGGAGTATGTCTGTACTGGCCAAGATACATGTTCTTGTAATGACATTCGTAGTCATTCCATTGCATGAGTTCCCAAATACCATGTTCTGCACATAAGATGTTATTCCGATGCGCGCGAAGCGTGCCGACATTTTTAGCGTACTCAGTTAAGTGAGCTAGACATATGAAAAGGGCAAATGATATAGGAATTGCTGCAATAACTTCTTCGAAAATTTCTCGTGGTCTTCTTTTTCAGGGCTTCAAGTTTCGAGAGATTCCCTCTTTCTCTCGCCGGAAAAATGTTCCCTGTTACAGGCACCGCGGAGCATAATTTCGATTGGGGGGGCTAAATCGGGATGGGACAACTTGGGGGGAGGGTGGTCTGAAATTGGTAATTTTTTTAGTTTTTTCCAGAAGCGCCAGATGAATTGGACAAATATTTTCAAAATGGCGGCCAATTATTGGGGGGGGAGCTCCCCTAGCCCCCCCCCCCCCCGTCTCCGCGGTGCCTGTGTTAACGGCGGTATGAAGTGATCCCCCAGGCGATAAATAATGACCCGTCTCTTTTATGAATTTGGCGCAAAAGTTCATTAGGGGTGGACCATTAGAAATTGGGGGAGGGGGAGTGGCACTTTTTTTCAGTATGAATTTCTTTTATCAGGTTGTGCAATAATTTTTTTTCGGACTCGAAGGCCATGTACGCATTGTCTTTTTTCGCAGACACACACACACACACACACACAATATCTTGTAATACACGTTTACACATACATACCGAAACTTGTCAGAGTGAGAAGTATAGATAGTGTGAAAAGGAAAAACCCACGAGGGGTAGAGGGTAGACCTGCGCATCGAGCAAGACCTGTTCCCATGGCGTTCCGTTCCCACAGGCCGTCCAAATCCTGTTGCTGTATGTATACGCATTAACAAAAGTTTCTTATACTATATTTACATTGGTTCAGAAATGGATTAAAAAAATCCTGTTGCTGTATGTATAGGTACAGCAAATTTTCTTATGCTATATTTTTATTAAGAAGTGATTTTTATTGGTTGTGTTAAAAAAGAATGAATCTGTTAAACGTTTTCGCCATCCCCCGGCCCCTATTTGACCTAGTAGAAGATTTCTCTTCCGTTGCGCGCGAAGCGCGCCTGAATTTTGATAAACGCATTTTATCAAACCTCAGAGAAAGGGTAGACGAACACTCCGTTTGTTTGTTTATAGTAAACAAAGCCTGTAGGTTTTATTATTCATGCGCCAACTGTGCGCCGCAAATTACGAAATTATTGTTATTCATTTGTGTGAAACAGTCCAAATGACGAATTTCTATACTTGTAACGTCGAACTCACGCTTACCTAAGTAGTCTTCTTTCGAACATAGTGACTGCCTGCCAGGCCTATCACTTCACGGCGTGTTTTGGAGAGTTTGTTTTACCTCGACAAGATACCTTGTCCTTGTAAACGGCGTGAGGGTGTGTCTTCGTTGCGTGAGTTCTGACCGATTATTTGTTTGATGTTATTTTTAATGCGCGCGAAGCGCGCCGAAAGTGTTATTTTAAGTATTAAGTGAAGTGAAGTAGAAAAATGCAATGACAAACAAGTTGCTGGAATAACTACTTCAGACATCTTTTCAACGAGAGTCCAAGCCATGTCTTTGTAGGATTTTTTTTCCTAGCTTGAATCTCTGCAAGTTTTTTATTTTTGGAAGGATTGGCCTTGCACGAATTTTTTTTTTGGGAATTCCCCCCCCCCCCCCCCCTTCCCCAACTTCTAATGGTCCACCCCTTAGTTACCGAGGGGGATTTCCTTTGTTTGGTCTTTTCAGTCTCAAGGGCCGCGCAAACTTGTTAACCCTGTCCATGAGATATCTCCGTCAAATCCTCACTACTCATGACAAACGGATGGTGAATGGCGATCGAGCCTACGTAATCTGCGTAATAGTGGGATTCTGCATATTCTGTGGTAATGGGCATGTAACTACTCCGACTTCAGATTCCATTTTTTTATCAATTGCTATGAACAAATGAAAAAAATACCAACTTACTTTTGGACAAGATACCAAATAAAATAAAATGACCGTGATCCCAATATACCCAAAACCCCTGGCCAGGATTGACCAAGCGTTTCCCGTGGGTTTCAGAGGTCAGAGGAAATGGGACGCAGGGCCAGGGGAAGAGTTTCTTTCTTCTCATCACGCCCTACCCCCCCCCCCCCCCCCCCCCCCCCCCCCCCCCCCCCTACCCCCGGGAAAGCCAGTAAGGACACTCAAGGGGTTCGCAGGCTGCTCGCACAAGTATTTATATATCAAAATACTTGAAGAGTATTTCCGAGGATTCCACCAGACCCCTCTAACCGAACCCTCGGAAATCCCTTCAACCCCTCTAGACTAGGAAAGGACAACAGGACAACTTTATGTAAGTCTTCTACTTTTATTTGCCATAATTTACCAGAACTCCGTGACGATTTTATAGCAATTTAGCGGGTTTATCGATTACTCTTATACAAAGCCACATAAACACTAAATATGGCCAAGCCAGAATAAACTTTTTATAAACGACCATTGTACTTGTGCTGCCTGTGGTCCGTCTAGATTGTTCAATATCCCTCCTACTTCCTCATTAGCATTAGATATGGATAGAACCCCTGATTCAGCAAGAGGGAGGGTGGGTGGGGTGAACTCCACTGGATCCGCCATCCGACTACTAAATTCTACCAAGTCATTATGCACATCCTGGTAGATGAGATGCGCACTCGCCGCAGTAGAACAGTGTACATATTCTTAGCCTTCACACCAAAACCATGTTTAGTTAAACAAGGTTTTTCTTCGCCTGATAACATGACATGTTTCTTACTGGGATTAAGTCTTACTAGCGAAATGATCACTTGGTAACATGTACAGTACTGTCTATTCAGTTTTGTTCTTGGAACAGTCTTCTCTTTGGAGATAAACTTTTAAACCAGTTTAATTAAACCACCTTTAAACTGGTTTAAGCGCCGGTGTGAATGGGTATTAGATCCGCCACCGAACTGCTCAATTCGAGCATAGTTAATGAAGTGGAATGGTTAGGAAGCCTGGCAAACTTCAAAGGACCAACACAATAGCGTGGGCTGGATGTTGAAAGGGGCTATTATACACTTCCGAGGGAAACATCGAGTTTTGTTTTCCCGAGAATCTCGATGTTTCCCGAGACGAAGTCGAGATAGAACCAATCAGAGCGTGCGCTTTGATCGAATAAACATGAGCTATATAATAACACGTGATATTGACCCTGCACAATCTTTTGTTTCACTCTCATCGAATATGCATGTCTGGTTGTACACTGAATGGGCAATTCCAGAAAATAAAGGTACCCCCCCCCCCCCCCCCACGGGCGGCACTAGTTTTTGACCCCCCCATGCATCCAGAATTTCCAAAATGGTTTACCCCCCCGTGCATATAGAATTCCGGGTAGGTTAAACCCCCCTCCCCTTCAGAAATTTCAACTTTTACCCCCCCCTCCCCTCCGGAATCCAAATAATCATCACCTTGTTTATTATTGCGAGAAAAAGTAAAAATTTGCGAGAGGGAAACGTTGCGGAGTAAAAGGCAAAAGTTGCGGGGGTTGTTGCGGGAATTTATTAAATTTGCAAAGTAAAGAAAACACAAAAAGCGCATAATCTTGTTTCAGAATATTAATACAGAGGAGCATAAAAGTTTGATTTTGAAGAAAAAAATACCACCTGCATTCACAACATCCACTGAATATAAGCTCTAAATTTTTAGCGTGTTTAACTAGTAGCTAACTGGCTATTTTGTAAGATTTGAATTGTAGGGGCAAAGAATCGGATGATATTATCACGGAAAAACTTGAGACTTCGCCATTCGAGCGTGAAATGGAGGAATAGACATTTCAAATGAAGTGTGGAAGCTATTTACTTGCAACACACATTTTCAAATCGCTTTCTAAAACAATTTTCCAAATATAACCAATCGGAAAACACATTAGAATGAGCTAGACCAAGCTTGGAAAGCCTAGTTGTTACTCTTTGCGGATCTTCGAATATTTAAGGCTTGGAGGATACTTTATTTAACCACGAAAGTTACAACAGCTATTGGGCTGGTTTACATGTAAGTCGTGCATATAAATATATATATAATAATAATAATAAAAATACAGGATAAAACTATTCTACAATAAAACTGACAATATATTAATATATATAAGCGCTAACAGCAGCAGAGCAAACAAACGTGACACGATCGGCCAATTGGAGACAAGCCTTCTCTGTGCGCGGGAAAGTATTACTGTGCTCAGATTTCATGTTGTGCTTGAGCTTTGGTCCCCTTTGGTACTCGTGGTAATCGCTTTCACCAACATCTTCGACCATTTCCAGCAGCCAAATTTTGATAAATACTGGGCAAAGTGCTTCTTCAACGAAGAAAGCCAGGCAAGAACATGCCAGGCAAGAAGCGCCAATTTCCTGACCCGAAGGCTAAGTAAACAAGATTAAAAGATTATAGCGCCTGAATCATGTAACGCAATACAGTTGAAAACTAGATTTCCTTATTTTTCTTCGTGAAATATAAGTTATTTTAATTTTCTTTTTTGGAATATTGAAGTTCCTACCCTAACTTATCGACTGGGATAAAAACAAAAAATTCGTCAAAATGACACCCGCGAAGGTTTACGGTATCCTTAAAGCTCTCAATGATTGAGTTTGTCTCAAATCCTCTGGGAGAAAAAACCTTAGGAAAAACCCATATAGAAACTCTAAAAAGGAGTAAAAGAAAACATTATTCAACATGCATATTACATGTACCATTTTTGAGAAACGTTTATTAAACTATACCGTGTTGATCCGGATTTCTCATTAGATATGTTAGGGAAAGTTGCGGCGGGTTTTGGTGAAAGTTGCGCGTCCATGCAAGCTCAACTTATCCCGCATCGCCAACATCCTTTATATTAATTTCAATGTGTGATTGTACAAACAGTCGAAATCAGTAGAAAATTATGGAGATTCTGTCTTAGAAGGGACAAGTACGAACTGGCAAGCATTCTCTATCTATCGAATGGCGGCGAAGACTGTTTTTCCGCACGTGAAATGACGTTATTTTCTTTCTGAAAAACGCTATTTTAGCAGACTGAAAAACACGCGAACTCCTTCAGAAGTTGGGCATCTTCAGACCCCCCTTGTGACAAGAAATCCAGCTTCGGAAACCCCCCCTTGCAATCAGAATTCCGAGCTCTTAAACCCCCCCATCCCTTCGGAATTTCCAAATGCCGCCCGTGGGGGGTACCTTTATTTTCTGGAATTGCCCAATGTTACTGGCTAGATTTTGATACTTATGTACCGTGACCCTGCACACACAAAAGGATTCCTCAGAAAAAGTGAACAAAGACATAGTACAATAACAGGGTGTCAGGTTTCATAACCATTCTACTCTATAAACTATGATTCGAGTGTATACGCCAAGTGACAGCTTAATATATTATTCAAATGCCAGAGTCATTATGAGGGATCATGAATATTCAACAAGTTTGAATAGTTATTTGTTTAGCTCAATGCATTCTCTACTTTAAGAGAATGGAATACGAAAACAATCGAGTCTGTGAGAAAACCTGCTGAAATTATTGGGGGTGGGGGCGTCTTGCTACGGCCCTGGGTCCCTAGCCACCCTAGATCACGCCTTGACCCGATGATATCATCAACATTCTCCAAACGATTTCACCACAGAGACTTTATCTTATGACAAAGAATGAGAGTTTATTTTCACACAGTTGTTCAGAGTTGAACCAACTATTACTGTTAATTCTCATACAGTGTGGCCCTAGTGCTCCGGTAGGAGTGAAGAGGGTTAAGTAAGTCATACAATGTACTGGCGTTGCTTGCTCTGTTGTCACTGCATCCATAATATTCAAATGCCAAATGCAATGAGCCCGGGGGGCGTTTAACCTTGCCTTTCTTGTAAAATCATGCCTTTCTTGTAAAATCATGCGCCATGGAGGGAATTGAAAATTCCAAAGGGCTGGGGGGGGGGAATTTACCTGACTTTCAAAAGGGCTAAGATGTTATTTTCCATACAAATACTATACTTTCCTTTGGAAATTTCAGAGGGTTGGAGGGTCTTTAAGTGCATTCTCTCTGTGGTGAGGGTATGTTTAGGTTGTTACCAAAGGTTATCATTAGAATTGATAACCAAATGGTGACAATCATAACAAAATTCCCCCATGCACTCTCAAGGCTTTCAATATAGTCACCGGTAGGTGATTATGGCAAGAGAAAACAAAACTCTTATCCAATCAATAATGCACAGAATTTCTTCTAGGCAATGATTACCTCAGAAGAAGTGTGACAATCTTTTCACGCTGGATTACTTTTCAAACGGGCACGTTTTGATGAAAAGTAGTCACATTTCTCGCTCTCTGACTGGCTAAAAAAATAACTGTAAAAACTGCGGCCAATCAGCGAGCAAGAAACACAAGTACTTCTAGAAAAAAACGTGCATGTTTGAAACATAAACCAATGTAAAAAACTGTCATGCTTTATTGATGGACGTAAATGGTAGTATGTTGTAAATTAGTTACAATCACAATGTTACAACATGTTATTGTCCTGTAATTCTCATTGTGTTTAATTGTTTTCTTCTTGTTACTTATTTATGAGTTTTTAAAATAAAGTTTATCTTTATCTGTTTGCTGTTAGGGACTGTCCAATAATTATTGAGAAGGTGGGTAAAAATGAGGATGATTTGGTTACATTGCTTTTATGGCTAGCGCAGAAAAAATTACTGTCCTTCCACCCCAGCTAAAGGAAAATAAAGTAATAATTCTACTTATTATGTGGCATCGTTAATATATGTGTTCTGATTGGTTGACGTGTGGTCAAGAGATCGCATATCTTGTCCACAGGCCCTTTTTTTTCCCGTATCTTGACCAGACCAAAGGACTGGTTTCCATTGAAGCTATGTGACATTTGTACACCTGCTGTCTGTTGGTGGATCCAGTGAATTTGAAAAGAAGGCTGGCAGTGAAAAAAGATGAACACAATCAGTAAAAGCCTGCATTTAAGAACCTACTCATTTAGGAACCAATAGAAAGGGGAAGAAAGTCATATTTCCTTTGGCAGTCATATGAAATCCACCAATTAAAGGAATCATTTCGCCATTTACCTTACAAGACTCTAATGGCTCATCGCATACTGCGATCTCACAGTGATACTACATCACTACTACATTGCTACTACTTCACACAAGTGAATGGTCATGAATGATCTTAATGTGGCTTTGTCATGAATGATCTTAATGTGACTTCCCATGCAACGTTGACATGCACTAGGATCAGCGCTATTTTTCTCAGCCACAAAAATTTGAGGGGGGTGCCCGCAACCCTTGTTATCCTTGGGCATGTGATGTCTGGAATATGGACATGATTTCTATAGATCAATGACTGACAAATGTTGCTACAACAAAATCACCAGCCTTTTAAATCACACGATGTTGTCATGAGATCGCCACAGAAATCACAGCATGTCAATGGGGCTTAATGTGCACTTATAAAGGTCTCCATGGTTTTGGGGACAAGTCCTGTATAGACAAGGTGGTACCTTCTAATGGCCCTGGCTGCAATACACTTCAGAGCAATTTTCTGTCTTGTCATAAGAATCTGCCTTAACTCATCCGTTGCTGCAACATCCATGGCAGTTTTTTCATCCTCATTGGCGAGGTCTTCATGGATTCCTGCATCTAGTAAAGCCTTGATAACTTTCTTGGTGATTGTAATAAAACTGAGCTTTGGCTTGGTTGCCATGACAACATGAAGTGGAGTGTTCCCTTGAATATCCACTGTGTTGACAAGTACTCCATTCCGTAGAAGCAAGTTAGTGGTTTGTAAGCAGGGATATCTACAGATGTCTTTGGTGTAATGATCATCAGCTGGGGTTTTGCTAGAAACAGCTAAATGAATCAAAGAGCTTCCCTGTTTAGTTCTTGGGTTCATGCAAAGATATCTGTACAAAGCACACTTTAAATCATGTTCCTCTTTATCACAAAGTCTAAGCCTTGTAAAGATAGTAATCAGATACAGTGACCTGTAAATAACACTGTCTAGATCATCCCTAACAGCATTTACTTTTTTCTCAGCAGCAGATTTCACTTTACTGGTGAGTTTTTCAAATTCTAAGACAGCATGTTCAAAAACCTCAAGCACATGTTTAAAACTTGGTTGTGCATTTCTTTGAATCATGTGGCAAAAGAAATCACCAAAGATTTTAAGGTCATCAACAATTGGTTGATCATTCTTTTGACCAATATCCATAGCATGCTTCCATAAGGAGATACACAGTTCAAAGTTTGCAGAGTCAGCAAACACTGCCCCTCGATATCTGATGGGAAACCTTAGTTCTGTATTACTAGGTCCAAGAATTCGCTCTCTTATTAGCAGCCCTTCCATGTGTATTGCATGGGAATTATGTTTGATTGCTTGAAGCTCTTCTAATGTTTGGCATTCAATTCTGTTCTGATAAACTTCCAATGGAGGCTGCAACTCTTTCTTGAATATACACTCAGATTCATGAAATCTTTCTTTCATTCCTCTACTCATGTACTCAAAAGCCAAACTACTATCATATGCATCTGGCTCATTAGCAATTGTAGCTCCTAAGAGCTCTAAGGCATTAATGTGATCTACTTTTGTGCAATTGTCGCAAGATATAAAAAATTCCACCATTTCAATCTTACAGTCATTGCTTGCTAAAAGCAATGGCGTCAGACCCAAGATGTTAGGCAACAGTTTAGCACCTTGTTTTACAAGCTCTTTGACAATTTCTAGGTGTCCTCTCTCAACAGCATAGTGTAAGACAGTATTCCCTTGCTTATCCTGTATATCTGTATCTGCACCTTTACTGACCAAGTACATGACAACATCTCTATGGCCATTATAACATGCTACCATCAGGGGAGTATTCTCAAAGTTATTCTGCACATTAATGGAAGCTCCATTCTCCACCAAGTGACTCACAATATCCAGCCTTCCATCATAAGCTGCGGCACGCAATGGAGTGGAATTTGTTCTAGTCCTTCCATCGACTTCAGCACCATGCAGCAACAATACCTTAACAATTTCAAAATGACCAGTAGCAGCAGCTGCCCAAAGCGGAGATGTTCCCTCTATGACTTGGTCATCTACTCTAACAGTACCACGAGCCTCTATATCAGCTGCGGAATACTCTAACAATAGTTCTACAACTTTTATGTGGCCATTCCTACATGAAATTATCAGAGGGGTTGCTAGCTGCTCACCATCTTGGCTTTTCAGGTCCAGTACTTTGGTCCGTTGTTCGGGTAATAATCTCTTAAGCATTTCTTTGAGGTTATGAAGGTTTCCATCGCGCGAGGATTCGTAGATTTCTCGGCCCACAGGATCGAACTCGACATCCATCATGTTTGAAAGCGATAAAACGCGAAGAAAAACGCCTTGTAGGCCTATAAAGAGTTAATCACACATTCTTCAAGGATGAATTCGTAGCTGCATAAAGTCACATTCCATCAAAGGATTTGTAGCTGCCATTAAAATTTGAAGATCTATCTGTCTGTCAAGAAGAACGGAAATCGTGTATGTAGAAGATCTGTGGCGGGTTTGCAATCTTAGCATACAAATTCCCTATAAAATGTCGTCCACAAAATGCATAAAGTGACTATGACTCCATCAATGCAACGCTGTTGTTTCCAGGTAGGTTTCTTGGCAATATTGCATGTTGAAAATATTTTGTACTTGAACTTTCTCTTTCTTTGTCGCCATCTTGGATTTGCTTGTGGGGACTGGTGTCCACTCGAAAAAAATACACAGGAAGACCAATGCAGAGCGTTGAGTGTATCTTTTACGTAGAGACAACTTTCTGGATAATGAAAACATGTGTTTTGGTTTCTTAAAATAGCATGTGATGAGAGAACTTTCAAGAAAAAAGGTCAGCACTTTATACGATGAATGATATGGGGGAAAACCAACTTCCGGTCTAGCAGTCGTCTAGCAAGGGATTATGGGACTGGGAGCAAACACAACAAACATGGCGGGCGGAAAACCGACTCCTTGGAATGATCTTCCCTTTTCAATTAACTTGTTCCATTCCTAAGTTAAACCTTTCATGGGGCTTTTTTCATGTTACTTTACAAAGCCTTCTGAACATTCAATCTGAACATTCAATCAACATTCAATCACTTCTGAACATTCAATCAACATCATGGACGAAGCCATGGAAAGCGAGGGAGGGTCGGTACAACAAAATGAACCGTGGAAAACGACGAAATGTCTGGTGGTGACGGGAGCTTGTTTGGTAAACAAGGAACAGAACAACCATCGAGTGAAGGAAACACTTTTAACAGTTTCAATTGCTCGACGTAAGTTCACTCATTCAAATCTCTCTTCCATTCACCTTCTTTCTGCATTGCGTTAGAAATCTGATTGAAAGTGAAACGAAAAAAAAACAAATAATGGGCAATTCCAGAAAATAAAGGTACCCCCCCCCCACGGGCGGCACTAGTTTTTGACCCCCCCCATGCATCCAGAATTTCAAAATGGTTTACCCCCCCGTGCATATAGAATTCCGGGTAGGTTAAACCCCCTCCCCTTCAGAAATTTCAACTTTTACCCCCCCCTCCCCTCCGGAATCCAAATAATCACCACCTTGTTTATTATTGCGAGAAAAAGTAAAAATTTGCGAGAGGGAAACGTTGCGGAGAAAAAGGCAAAAGTTGCGGGGGTTGTTGCGGGAATTTATTAAATTTGCAAAGTAAAGAAAACACAAAAAGCGCATAATCTTGTTTCAGAATATTAATACAGAGCATGATAGTTTGATTTTGAAGAAAAAAATACCACCGGCATTCACAACATCCACTGAATATGAGCTCTAAATTTTTAGCGTGTTTAACTAGTAGCTAACTGGCTATTTTGTAAGATTTGAATTGTAAGGGCAAAGAATCGGATGATATTATCACGGAAAAAGTTGAGACTTTCGCCATTCGATCGTGAAATGGGGGAATAGACATTTCAAATGAAGTGTGGAAGCTATTTACTTGCAACACACATTTTCAAATCGCTTTCTAAAACAATATAACCAATAGGAAAACACATTAGAATGAGCTAGACCAAGCTTGGAAAGCCTAGTTGTTACTTTTTGCGGATCTTCGAATATTTGAGGCTTAGGAAAAACCCATATAGAAACTCTAAAAGGAGTAAAAGAAAAACATGTTATTCAACATGCATATTACATGTACCATTTTTGAGAAATGTTTATTAAACTATACCGTGTTGTTCCGGGATTTCATTAGATATGTTAGGGAAAGTTGCGGCGGGTTGTGGTGAAAGTTGCGCGTCCATGCAAGCTCAACTTATCCCGTATCGCCAACATCCTTTATATTAATTTCAATGTGTGATTGTACAAAGTTGAACCTGCTGCGTGATTGAACTAACAGTCGAAATCAGTACAAAATTATGGAGAGTTTGTCTTAGAGGGGACAAGTACGAACTGGCAAGCATCCTCTATCTATCGAATGGCGGCAAAGACTGTTTTTGAAAAACGCTACTTTAGCTAAAAAACACGCGAACTCCTTCAGAAGTTGGGCATCTTCAGACCCCCCCTTGTGACAAGAAATCCAGCTCCGAAAACCCCCCCTTGCAATCAGAATTCCGAGCTCTTAAACCCCCCATGCCTTCGGAATTTCCAAATGCCGCCCGTGGGGGGGTACCTTTATTTTCTGGAATTGCCCAATTATACTTTTTTGTAAGTGATAAAGCTGCCATATACTTAGGTAACTCGGGGTATGGTACACATTTCAACTCACTTTAATACTTGTTTGTTGTAATTTACAACCCCATCTTGCTCAGACTGTCATTTCAACGGTTTCTGTTGCTCTTGAACCCTACACTATTTTGCCTAAATTTGATGGTTTTAATGTGTCTGAATGCAATTTAGACGAGTAAAACCGAGTCGACCGGCAGGCTTCGGGTCGATCGGCTTGACCCGAAATTGGCATCCACGTGGCCCTGGAGCCGGGTGACCTTCGCCCCTCAATTGGGCATACGTCCCCCCCGTGTTATCGGGAAACTTGCAGTTCTTCCCGGGTTGGAAGCGTGTTCTTCGTGTCCACTAATCAGACAATGAGTTTTACACATGGTTTTACACAGGCGGGATCCCTGTGCTATCCAAAGAAAATGTTTTCTTTGTAACATTCCATACTCATTGCTTTGTCCATGCTACAGAGGGTGTTATTACATGTCCGTGCTACATAGGGTGTTGTTACATGATCATGTGTTTTGACATAATCAGTGACATCTACAATGCTTGTAAAATTTATAATATATCTGTTGAACTGGAGACTCAAAAGGCAAAATGGTTTAGGTGACAAGAGCAGGATGAAGTGGTCACATGATGTTACATCATCAATGCTTAAAATTCATATCTTTGGAAGGGAGAGATCTAAGGCAGGGCTTCTGACAGGATGCAGTAAAAAATGGCAAATTGTTTGAACATTTAGAGGAATTATGCAGTGCAACTCACCAATTATGTTGCAAAAATGTGAAATAACATGTTATTTTAATCACCAAATTTAGACATAAAACAGGTTAGAACAAATTTAAAATATTGTAAGAAATGATGTCTGTTTAGTAAAAGATGCTTTTTCTAGGACAGAAGGTTGTTTTTTCATGCTGCTAGGCATATTTAGGGCATAAATAAGAAGAAAATCACAGAGAAATTTCAATATTTCATGAAGAGAAAAAAAACTAGGATCCAGGTCAAGGAACGCCTGGTACTTCTCAGAGAATGGAATTCAAGATGGTGGACATCGTGCAACTTTTGTGGGTCTCCTAGGTAATATCTGGTTGAGTTTTACATGTAGGTCTCAAAGAGGTTATTTTTTCAAAAAAAAATCCCAAATTATGCTGAAAATTGGCTAAGTATGTGGCAGATGTGATTTTGACACACCAGCGCATCCTGTCAGAGGCCCTATGTACGTATCTAAGGCAATCAAACTTCTCAGGAAGGGATGACTCTAAGAAATATAAACTTCCAAAAAGTTGTTGAAGTGCCAAAGGTGAATTCAACAAGATGGTCACAAGCCTGGTGTTTCAATTCACAAGAAGAAGAATGGCACTTATGGTGGCTCCCGAGTATTTATTGCAGAAATAGACCTCAACTTCTAGCGTATGTTTGACCTTGAAAAAATCTTCCGATTTCCATAATTGTTCTCACAGAGCTTAAGCAACCTCTGCACTACCAAATGGTGTAGTTCATTTGATATATTAAGCTCGTCTGTTAAGGATATTTTAAATTTTCCAAAGGAGGTGTTTTTAGAATAATTGTTATAACTTGAAAATTCGACCGTGAATGATCTTATTACCAGCTAAAATCGCATCCATGGTAACAAGGGTTTACTCAGAGAAATGCCCAGGTCAGCTTTTCCCATGCGATTTAAGTTGTAAACGATGTAATAATTTTACCTCTAAAAATGTCTTATTCCACTTCTGTTTAGTGTGCCGAGCGCGGATATCAGAAAAGTAGGGAAGCTCTTCAGGATTATATCGGCTAATGTTCACTCTTAATTATATAAAAGAGAAATTAGAATCGAGTATCTACAGAATGCGATATTTAATAAACGAATGAGAGCAACGTCTTGTCCAGAATGTGCTGTTGCTCGAAATAGCTAAATTGCTGGAAGACTGAGAAGACTTACCAAGTTTGGGCTCGTCTTTCCAATACTATGTTGAGAAACATTATCCAAAAGGAGTCAGTATTTCGTCGCTCCAACACAACGCCAAGAAAACCCATATGTTTATGAACTCAGCGTTCTTGATTCTCGTCAAGAACCTTGAATTTTATTAGCATTCAATTAATACATGTATCATTAAAGTGTAATCAATAAAGTGCAAACAGTATTTCCCCAAATCATTAGTCATTTCTCTTTTATATAATTAAGAGTGAACATTAGCCGATATAATCCTGAAGAGCTCCCCTACTTTTCTGGTATCCGCGCTCGGCACACTAAACATAAGCGGAATTAGACATTTTTAGAGGTAAAATTATAACATCGTTTACAACTTAAATCGCATGGGAAAAGCTGACCTGGGCATTTCTCTGAGTAAACCCTTATTACTATAGATGCGATTTTTGCTGGTAATAAGATCATTCACGGTCGAATTTTCAAGTTATACCAATTATTCTAAAAACACCTCCTTTGGAAATTTAAAATATCCCAAACAGACAAGCTTAATATATCAAATGAACTACACCATTTGGTAGTGCAGAGGTTGCTTAAGCTCTGTGAGAACAATTATGGAAATCGGAAGATTTTTTCAGGGTCAAACATACGCTAGAAGTTGAGGTCTATTTCTGCAATAAATACTCGGGAGCCACCTTATGGGAGCTCCATATTTAACAGTACCTGAAGGCTACAGGGATATTTTGGCATGGCTAGGATAAAAAAGTAGTATGGTTACCAAATTTAATGGCACGGCTTGGGTAATATTCAGTGTCCATTTAGACATCCATATTAGATGAGGGTGAAAGAAAATATTGTGCAGCGTCAATATCACATGATAGCCCCTCTTAAAGGGACATGGTCACCTAGAAAACACTAAAATAATTATTGTCACAAAATACAAAAATATTCTCTGAAATTGAAAGAGTCAGTTTAAAGAAAGAAGTATGGAAAATTTCATGGGAATACGATGAAGGATTGCTGAGATATGAGCGAATTAAGATGGCAAATGTTTGAAAAAAGATTGAGGTAAACCAGTTTCAAAAGACTCGGATTTCCTCATGTAAGCTGTAATTACAATCCGTGAATATCTTTGCAATCCTGCATCGAAATGACCTCAAATTTTCACCATGTCAAGTTGAAAGCATTCTTTACAAATTTGACTTGTTATTTTTATTATTGGTGATATTATAATTTTGATGTTTTTGGTGACCATGTCCCTTTAACATCCAGCCCACACTATTGTGTTGACCCTTTGAAGTTTGCCATGATTCCCAACCATATACGCAGTAAAGAATAGTGTTTTGTTGACATTTTGAGCATTAGCCCTTTGTTAATAGCAAGAGGAAGGACTAACCCTAGACAAATCAGCAAACACTAGTTCTCCAAGGCATTTAACAGATTATTGTTCATGTTTATGTACGTACTGACATAGACCACCAAAATTTCCCTCAAAACAAGTTTTATCAAAATCCTATGAATAATATATATGAGTTGAGCATTTTCTTTTGGGAATTTTCTTGTGTTGTCTTCTGGGCTCTTCATGCCCCAGCCTAATTCAATCATGATAAACTCTGTACTGTACTGTACACGATTGTTCATAATTTTTGTCACAGTTGTCATGCTAATTGGTATGGGGGAAACCATTCAGATGGTTGTGCCGAATGTGGTGGTTTTGCACTGCAAAGGATGTGCCCAATATGTGAGGGGAAATGTGGTGCAGTATGGAAGAGAAGTATAAGAATGGTAAGAATCTTGCTATCGATCAAAACACAGCAATACGTTACCTGCTGAAAGAGCTTTCAACTTTAATGCTTTGATGCTGTACATGTTGGAAGACCACTTATTGTGTGATTCCAGAAGTTGACCATACTACCCTCCAACAGAAGGTTTGAGATATGACCCCCATCCCTCTGAAATGTCCAGTGAAAAATACAGTCATTGCATGGAAGTAAAAAACTAATTGAGCCACCCACCCCTCTGTATTTCAGAATCCCTTCTGTGGGGAGGGTATGGATTTTTCTGATCACACATTGATCTGTTATTGACTTCTTAGGACTGTAATAGACTCCCTCGTGTTTTTTTTTAAAAGAAACTTGGTCTGCCTTGACGCTTTACTGTATGGCTCTCACACTCAGGTAAAAGGTGTAAATGACCCACATTGTTGTTTCCTTTCAGTCAAACAAAATGAAAGAAGCCTACTGGGATGGGACATGTAACCTCCCTTACGAAGTCCAGATGTTCTACTTACTAAGAACATTCAGATCATCAACAGAAGACGACTTAGTAGAAGCTATGGAGGACTTATCCACAAAGTAAATTCATTTCAAGGACTAATGCCTGCACTTCTAATGCTTCAGCACATCTGGTCATTTAGTTTTTGAAATTGTTTTTCTCTCTTTCCTGTGCATTTCAACATAAGTAATGGGAAATTTTCAAATTGCAAAAATGAAATTCACTCCTAAGAGATAGCAATCATTTTACCTCTTAGCGATAGCAACGACAAAGCTTCACTACATTGACCTTGTCATGTCAGTTGTAAAGATCACCGGTGTAAATTGAGCAGGTTTTTTGTAGCTTCTATCTGAGCAATTCAAGGTTTGCTTAACAGGTTTTCATACTAGAAACGCCTTAGTGACCACTTTTACGTGGTATCGCGAGCTAGAACTAGAAAGTAGATAATACCAAAAAATAAATACTACCAATAAAAAGAAAAAATACCACTGAATCTGACAAGGGTTTTTCAATTCTTGGTGAAAAATTTGTAAGGCAGTGCTTCCTTGGCTGACAGGCTGATACGCCCCTGAATACAGACTCTAGAGCGATACACTCTTTTTGTAAAATACACATTAATAAGCTGAGAATTGTATAAAAAAAACGAACAAGCTAAGAACATAGCTCAGACTGAAGCAACATAACATAAAATGCTCCGATTAATGGAAGAAGAAGAAGAATAAGCTTTTACGAACCCTCTGCAAGATGTTTTTGTTGTCAAAATATTTAGTAAAAACGATATATTTAACCATTATCCTGTGAAATTGCGCAGAATATCGTCTGATACTTACCCAACAAGTAAGTCAGACGATATTCTGCTAAATCGAGCAGGATAATGGTTTTATTATTCAGCACTTCGATAGCACAAAAGCCCCTGGAAAACATTACTTTTTCTATTTTTTACGAGCTCAACACATCGTATTTTCTCTGAGATGACGGATATCGCAGGATTGGCTAAGACTTTCTAAATATCTGAAGCAATTAAATTGAACATCAATATTGAAATTTCGTTCTCCAATTCATGAATAATTAATTAGGGCAGAAGCCAATCAGAGCAGCCCATTTGGTCAGGTGGATCAACCTTGATACCCAATGAAAACCCAGATCAAGAGTACTGAGTTAGTTCCAAAACTGATCAAGACACTGACAAGAACCTTGAATTTTATTGAAACTCATCGTCTGATTAGTTGGGGTTAGGTACCGGTGCGCATGCAGGTCGCTCGACCAAGCGCACCCGAGGAACCATGGCAAGCGGGCCACAGCTCCCCTCCCACACTGGGAGTACCCGTCACACTGATTGCTCAGTGGAATATACTTACCAATCTACTTCTGGGAGGGAGGGCGGGAGCCGAATTCAATGGGTGCCCAAGGCAACATGGCGGCTTTTCCATGTCTGTAAGTGCCAAAGACGCCGGTGGTAAGCGGGGCGGCCGTGATCTCATTCAGGGTCGAATAGAGTCGACCCCAGGCCTACGCGGTGACTCTGGTTTAACTTCGTCTAAATTTCATTCAGACACATTTGAAACTCATCGTCTGATTAGGTTAGAGTTAATTACCGAGATTCGAGGCAATAACCCCAATACATCCCAAGGGCCGTAGGCCCGAGGGATGTATTGGGGTTATTGCCGAGAATCGAGGTAATTAACGGACTTAGTTTACAGTTGACAAGGTTTTCAGAAAACAGGGACAAATGAAATGCATTCTTCTCATTGAATTTAACAGTTTTGAAAAGGAGTACAGTTTACAATTGAAAAAGATAGCGGATTCCAATAGGAACTATTGTTAGTTATTTAGCTGCTTTCATAGAAGTGGGTTCCCCAGAGAAACTCATTGCAATTAATTTTTACCATGCACAATAAAGTTGTGATGCTGAAGAAAATGAATGACAACATTTATTCAACTATGATTGACAAAGGTTTCCAAACACGAATTACGTCTTTTGTTTTCGTACAACAGCCAGTCCAATCAATCAATCGGCCTTTTGTAAAAGCGCAACTCATTAAAGCGCTGTTATTTTGGTCGGTACGTAGCTGCGTAAAGCTCCTCTCTGGTTGGATAATACAACAATACCCTACCTCAACACAAAGAACGAGGATAATAGACTACAGACAAAAGAACTCCTTTGTAGAACGAAAATAATAGAGACAAAAGCAACTACGTCCTTACTGGTTATTTTCATTTGTACCACGCCCTGACAGCTTACAGCTTCTACAGCTCAATTTGCATAACGTTCTGTCTAGCAAAACGGATGGAACTGATTAAAGATGGAGAAACTGAAGGCAAGTTTC
Organism: Scolanthus callimorphus; assembly: GCA_033964015.1. Classification (NCBI taxonomy): domain Eukaryota; kingdom Metazoa; phylum Cnidaria; class Anthozoa; order Actiniaria; family Edwardsiidae; genus Scolanthus; species Scolanthus callimorphus. The sequence goes on from JAWWUD010000158.1 coordinate 24,586, forward strand.
AGGTATTTTGCGCTCGTTGGTTGCTCTCTACGATTAGATATGCAATTAACTTGGGCATGATTTTATCTGTATTTTCAGGTTTAAGTCTTAAACACACTCTATGGGCAATGAGACCAAGCAAGTAGACTGGACAAACGCTTCTCAATATGGTTCAAGTGAAGGCGTTCTCGGAAATCGTGTTTTGTGGCGTTCAACGGGATTCGCATAAAGGATAATCAGAAGCAAATATTGGTTATAGACAGACAGTCAGCATAGATGCATAAACTGAGATTATTGGATGTTTTTTTTTCTCGGGGTAAGTGTATGGATTTGAATTCACTAGTTAAATGTTTGGGTTGATAATTGAATTAGTCATTGTGAAAGGGGCAACTGTCATGGTCTGTCATGGATTTGGTCTAACTTGGGGTCATTTTAAGTAGCTTAAATGCAGTCAAACTCCCTACAAATCAACAAAATAATGGTCTACGTTTTATACCTAACCTTTCAGAATACAAATTTGGAGTATTTTCGTGTATAATCGAGCGGATGGAATTGGATTGCTAATTGTCATTTTTGATTTTCGAACAGGCTGAACAAGTTTCTTTTTCTTTTTAAGACTAATTTGAAACAGAATATGGGTTCGGAGTTGTTTCTGTAGAACACTTGTCTTATTTTAAAATATTTTGATGAAACAAACGTGACAGTGCCCCTTGAAGTCTTGGTAAAAATGGCTTATTGTGTGGTTCCAGAAATTATCCATACGGGAAGGATAATAGGAAAGGATATATTTTCCATACAAATACTGTATTTTTCTTCGGGAATTCCAGAGAGGTGGGGGTCACTTTTCAACACTCTTCCGGGGGGGGATATTTTCTGGAACCACACATTATTGATTTACAGGTAAGTATATGGCTTATTATGGATTCATAGGTAAATAACTAGATATTTACCTATTAATCCATAATGAGCCATATACTTACCTATTAATCCATAATGAGCAATATATTTACCTAGAAATTCAATTCAATTCTATTGATCAACCCCAACCTTTCCCTGGAGAATTCAAATCCCTCCCCGACTTTTAGTTTGTTGAGAGCCATTATCCGAGTTAATTCCCTACGAATAACAATGGAAACCGCGTCAACTGTAAACTAATTGGGGTTAGGTACCGGTGCGCATGCAGGTCGCTCGACCAAGCGCACCCGAGGAACCATGGCAAGCGGGCCACAGCTTCCCTCCCAGGAACGGTGCTTGAAAAGAAGAGGGACTGTGGTCCGGTTTCCATGGGACCTCGCCTGACCCCAATGATACCCAAGCACCAGTTCCGGTACCGACCGCTCTGCCGAACCCAAATATGGCTATTTTATAACCACAGAGCCATGTTATCAATTGTCGCAAACCATGCTTACGAACGCTTGCCACCAACTTGCGCAGGACTTACGATCGCCACTATTATGTCCAATAACACCCATGCAAACATATCCTGAGAGAAGGGCGAACCTTACCATCCACTTGTGCAGGAAAACCATGCGCAAAGCCTCCTGGGAGAAGGGCGGACCTTGCCATCCACGTGTGCAGTAACAACTATGCGCAGAGCAACCTTGAGAAGGGCGCACCGTGCCATCCGCGTGTGCCATAACCGCAATGTGCTGCCATCGATATGTGTGCAGTAACAACCATGTGCAAAGCATCCTGGGCAAGAACGGACCTTCCACTCCACGTGTGCCGTAACCACAATGTGCAAAGCAACCTGGGAGAAGGGCAGGCCTTACCATCGATGTGTGCTGTAACAACCATGCTCAAAGCCTCCTGGGAGAGGGCGGACCTTACCATCGACGTGAGCAGTGACAACCATGCGCAAGCATACTACTGGGAGAGGAGCGGAACTTGCCATCCACGTGTGTAGTAACATCCAGGCGCAAAGCATCCTGAGAGAAGGGCGTACCTTACCATCCACGTGTGCCGTAACCACAATGTGCAAAGAACCTGGCAAAAGGCCGGACCTTACCATCGAAGTGTGCAGTAACAACCATGCGCAAAGCATCCTGGGAGAGGGCGGACCTCACCATCCAAGTGTGCAGTAACAACCATGTGCAAGGCATCCTGGGAGAGGACGGACCTTAACATCCAAGTCTGCAATATAACCATGTGCAAAGCATCCTGGGAGAGGACGAACCTTACCATCCAGTGTGCAGCACCCAGGGAGAGGGTGGACCTTACCATCTCGCTTGTGTGGAAGTTTATAACCATCATGCGAACCACCCTAAGAGAGGGCGGACCTTTCCATCGCACGTGTGCCGGAACAGCCATGCGCAAGCATTCTTGCAGGAACAAACATGCGCAAAGCATCCTGGGAGAAGGGCGGACCTTACCAGCCACGTGTGCAGTAACAAAACGGCGCAAAGCAACCTTGGGAGAACGGCGGACCTTACCATCGCTGTGTGCAATAACAACCATGCGCAAAGCATCCGGGGAGAGGGCGGGCTTTTCACCATCCATGTGTGCAGTAGCAACCATGCGCAAATCCTCCTTGGAGATGGCGGATCTTATCATCCATGTGTGCAATAACAACCATGCGCAAAGCATCTTGGGAGATGGATGATCTTATTATCCATGTGTGAAATTACCATGCGCAAAGCATCCTGGGAGATGGATGATCTTATCATTCATGTGTGCAATAACAACCATGCGCAAAGCATCCTGGGAGAGAGCGGGCCTTACCATCCCGTGTGTGCAGTAACAACCATGTGTAAAGCCTCCTGGGATAAGGGCGAACCTCACCATCCCGCGTGTGCAGTAACAACCATGTGTAAAGCATCCTGGGAGAAGGGCGAGCCTTACCATCCCGCGTGTGCAGTAACAACCATGTGTAAAGCATCCTGGGATAAGGGCGAACCTTACCGTCCCGCGTGTGCAATAACAACCATGTGTAAAGCATCCTGGTAGAAGGGCGAACCTTACCATCCCGCGTGTGCAGTAACAACCATGCGCAAACCATCCAGGGATAAGGGCGGACCTTACCATCCCAAGTGCGCAGTAACAGCCACAGGCGAACCATCGAGGGAAAAGGACGAACCTTACCGTCAAGCGTGCGCAGTAGCAACTATACGCGAAGCATCCTGTGAAAGGGGGAACCTTACCATCCCAAGTGTGCAGCAGCAATCATACACGAAACCCTCCTGGGAGAAGAACGGAATTACCATCCCGTGCACAGTAACAACTATACTCGAAGCATCCCGGAAGAAGGACGAACCTTAACCATCCCGTGTGCACAGTAGCAACCATGCGCAAAGGATCCCGGGAGAAGGGCGAACCTTACCATCTCGTGCACGCCGTAGCAACCATGCGCAAAGCATCCTGGGAGACGAGCAAACCTTACCATCCCGTGTGAGCAGTAACAACCATGCGCAAAGCATCCTGGGGAAGGGCGAACCTTACCATCCCGCGTGTGCAGTAACAACCATGCGCAAAGCATCCTGGGAGAAGGGCGGACCTTACCATCCCAAGTGCACAGTAGCAACCATGCGCAGAGCTTCCTGGGAGAAGGGCGGACCACACCATCCCAAGTGTGCAGTAGCAACTATGCGCAAAGCTTCCTGGGAGAAGGGCGAACCTTATCCTATCGCGTGCGCAGTACCAACCATGTGTAAAGCATCCTGGGAGAAGGGCGAACCTTACCATCCCCCGTGTGCAGTAACAACCATGTGTAAAGCATCCTGGGAGAAGGGCGAACCTTACCATCCCGCGTGTGCAGTAACAACCATGTGTAAAGCATCCTAGGAGAAGGGCGAACCTTACCCTATCGCGTGCGCAGTAACAACCATGTGTAAAGCATCCTGGGAGAAGGGCGAACCTAACCATCCTCCCTGTGCAGTAACAACCATGTGTAAAGCATCCTGGGACAAGGGCGAACCTTACCACCCGCGTGTGCAGTAACAACCATGTGTGGAGCATCCTAGGGGAAGGGCGAACCTTACCATCCCGCGTGTGCAGTAACAATCATGTGTAAAGCATCCTGGGAGAAGGGCGAACCTTACCATCCCGCGTGTGCCGTAACAACCATGTGTAAAGCATCCTGGGAGAAGGGCGAACCTTACCATACCGCGTGTGCAGTAACAACCATGTGTAAAGCATCCTGGGAGAAGGGCGAACCTTACCATACCGCGTGTGCAGTAACAACCATGCGCAAAGCATCCTGGGAGAAGGGCGGATCTTACCATCCAAAGTGCGCAGTAGCAACCATGCGCAAAGCTTCCTGGGAGAAGGGCGGACCTTACCATCCCAAGTGCGCAGTAACCACCATGCGCAAAGCCTCCGGGGAGAAGGGCGGACCTTACCATCCCAAGTGAGCAGTAACAACCATGCGCAAAGCATCCTGGGAGGAGGGCGGACCTTACCATCCCACGTGAGCAGTAGCAACAATGCGCAAAGCATCCTGGGAGAAGGGCGGACCTTACCATCCTGTGTGCGCAGTAGCAACCATGCGCAAAGCATCCTGGGAGAAGGGCGGATCTTACATCCCGTGTGCGCAGTAGGAACCATGAGCAAAGCATCCTGGGAGAAGGGCGGACCTTACCATCCCGTGTGCGCGGTAGCAACCGTGAGCAAAGCCTCCTGGGAGAAGGGCGGACCTTACCATCCCGTGTGCGTAGTAGAAACCATGAGCAAAGCATCCTGGGAGAAGGGCGGACCTTACCATCCCGCGAGCGCAGTCACCACCCTGCGCGAAGCATTCCGGGAAAAGGGCACCATCCGCGTGCGCAGTAGCAACCATCGTGCAGGTTTGCCCACCGGCTATGCTGTTGTGGTGTCCCGGTCTACATTACATGTCGTACGCTTTTGCTTTCCCTGTATTATTTCCTATTTGTAGAGGAAGCTTAATAAATAAACCATACGCGAAGCACCCTGGGAGAAAAGCGAACCTTACCATCCCGCGTGCGCAGTAGCAACCAACGCGAGGCATCCTGGGAGAAGAGCGAACCTTGCCATCCCGCGTGCGCAGTAACCATCCTCGCGAACATCCTGGAAGAAGGGGGGACCTTACCATCCCAAGTGCGCAGTCTCAACCCCGGGCGAAGCATCCTGGGCGAATGAGGGGAACCTGACCATCCCGTGCGCGAAGTAAAAATAAGCGTAAAGCAACCTGGGTGAAGGGCGACATTTACCCTCCTGCATGCGTAGAACAACACAGCGTGAAGCATTTTGGAGAGGGGCGAGCTTAACCCTCCTGCTAGCGAGGTACAACAACTAAGCCTCATGGCCCAGCCAACCTTTCCATCCCGCGTATGCCAAAACCCAGCCTATATTGCTGCCTGTGTAGGGGACTATCCGATATGGCCTTTATCTCGGCCAGCTGGAAATATTGTCCCAACTCCGGCTGTGTGAAAAACGACCTGCGATTTCGTCTATTATTTTCTTCTTTATTTTTAATTTTATTTTGCTGCTTCCACTCGCTAGGAAAAAACGTTGACCGCTCTACAAGCATTTCCTTGGAATGCCTTAAACATAATAGCGCTTGACATTTCCTGCTGGCTGATAGCCAGACATTTTCACCTCCCCGTCAGCTGGGAAGAATTGGAGCCGAGGCTGTCCCCAGCAACTCCTAAAACCAACTCACTGGACTGGATGCTCGATGTAGAGCTCCGAGGATGATTGCAATCACCCAGCTTCTACTCTAGGAACTGGTGGTAGACAGTGCTGCAACAAGAAGTATCAGCCATAAACTATTTTGATGTACTTGCCGTGTTTGAGGACCAGACTCTCCGATAGCAGGAAGACCTCACCGTGAATGTTTGGCCGGGGCTTCGGCTCGAGCTGCTGGATTTTTCCCACTCGTACTTGCTGTTTTCGTTGCACTGCAAAATCTCGCCAGGACGAGTCAAAACTGAGAGACCAGAATCTCTTAAATCCTCCAAATACATCGAGAATTCAAGGATACTTCTACCACCGTTAAAAGATGACCATGCGCTTAACCGGCTCGAGCAACTTGAGAAGCTTGCCATTGGCATTGAATCACAAGAAAGGCGGTAAACAACAACTTACCCGACCCGCCAAAGCGAGAAGTGGCCATTGAAAACCCGAAAAACAAAAACTCTACAGCTGCTACGTGTGTAGGCATTAGTAAACATTGTTCTTCTGACATTTTGAACTCCGAAGAGGGTGAAATAGCGTCGAGAGAAGCGGAATTCAATGGGGCCCAAGGCAACATGGCGGCTTTTCCATGTCTGTAAGTGCCAAAGACGCCGGTGGTAAGTGGGGCGGCCGTGATCTCATTCAGGGGTCGAATAGAGTCGACCCCAGGCCTACGCGGTGACTCTGGTTTAACTTCGTCTAAATTTCATTCAGACACATTTAGCATTCAATTAATACATGTATCATTAAAGTGTAATTAATAAAGTGCAAACAGTATTTCCCCAAATCATTAGTCATATAAAATTTTACTAAATTCTACACTATTGTGTACACTCTACTCTTACTGCCAATTTCAAAATGTTGACTACAATATTCCGGTGTTCTCCGCCACGCAAGCCAAAGATTTTTCCGTTGTAGAATTACAGTGTTAAATTAACGATTTAGCTGAAGTTGTCCCAAATAACTTCATCAGCCAGAACCCTTCCCGAGTTCATCCCTTCCTTTCATTTCTGCATCCAACGCACGACGAAAAAGGCAGAACGGCTGAAACAACAAAGAGCGTACGTGAGAAAACAGGCCCTAATCAGTTTAATTTGGAACCCCTCCATTCCGTCCTCCATGCAATTGACAATTAATATTGTACGCTGAAGTTAGGCAAGTGTTTATCGACGTTGCAACTGACAAAGATTGTGTGTATTTTAGTGTTTAGCTCATTACCTTTATCGCTTGAATCTAGTGGATTCAAGGTCTCTTGTCCATTTCTCTCCTCCAAGTGTCGTCTTGAGAGCACATATGATACCGTACACTGGGGAGAAAGAAGTTTTCGGAATCTACAACCTGCCCGAGCTGCATTACTCGTCTTATGAAAATTTCGCTATCCTGGGCTATTATTAACGCTTGCGGTGAATTACATGAGAGGAGGTGGGGTTGATTACATTCTATTGAATAACAAAGCACATGTAAATACCCACTTTAGTCCAGTAAATGAATGAAAAGGTTGGACAAAAATGATAACAAAGGTTTCTCACCAGGAACATGTTTACTAGTGTTCCGTTAGTACACAAGAAAAAGTCCACCCGAATCCTCCAATGGCAACTTCCTTATTTTGAGTTTTGAAAATTCCTCATTGTAGCGCTATTGTTACCGCCATTGTTATTCATGAGTTTGCCGGCACTTGAGCCTTCCAAACCAGAAGATATTCTATAGTGTGTATATCAAAAATACTTCCATATTCTCTGCCTCGGGAGCCATGGTTTGATTCACAGACTTGATTTATAATTCGCTAGCCACGTCACAAAAAATAAATATCTAGCTTTTTGGCATTTAGTTTCGATTTTTTACGCGATTTCACGCTTTCAATATAGACTTCGTACGGGATTTGAAAATATGAGTTCCGTAAATACCAGAAAATGTCTTCTGAAGCAATTTTTATTGCCAAGGAGTTACTAAATAAAGTGAAATGATCATTCTTGGAAGTCAGAAACATTCAGAGATTAGCCGGGCCGGCGCTACACTCTATAAAATTCATCATTCTCAGAAACAGAGGAAAAATAGTTAAGTGCTGCGTACAACAAAGGTTAAAACAAGCTGCCAAAAGAACTCGGTAATTTTTACTTTTCGCATGATCTGATTTTTGCTGATTTTCTTCCTGTGATACTAGAGAGTGTCAGGAACAATGTTAAGAAGAAAAACCTTTTGTTTCATTTTGAGCTCTTTTTCGGCCTAAAATGACTGGACTATTAGATTTCATGAAAATGAGGAATTTTCAAAACTCAAAAAGGAAGTTGCCATGCTGGGAGGATTCAGGTGGACTTTTTTTATGTACTAACGGGCCACTAGTAAACATGTTCCTGGTGAAAAACCTTTGTTATCATTTTTGTCTAACCTTTAGTAAAAATATTTTTTTCATTTACTGGACTACTTGTTCATTACATTGCATTGATCAATGAAGTGCTCATTACGCGAATTGCTCTACCAGCGACAATAGTTTGTACCCTTATTAGATAGCTTTAATTACATTGCTTTTATATGCTTTGTTTCGTTAGATGAATATGAGAAGTCATCAAAAACTCGTTCTGCGTTTTTGATATATAACCGTTTTTGATATATAACTGCAAAAGTGAAGCAAAATTTTGTATTAGAGATGTTTAAAGAGGAAAAAGGGTGTCCACTGTAGCTGGGATATTATTCAAAGTATCATATCGAGATAGCGTTGTCGTTTTCTGTGAATACGCGCGGGCTACCTGTGTTTTGCCCCAGGCCCTTTGGCGGAGACAAAAACAACATGGCGGCCATGAGTACGATGTTTCTCGAATACCTGCAAGTTTTGGTTGATTTCTCTGCTTTTTCGCTAAAATATGAGGAAAAGTACTTACAGACCTTCCAAATAAGGTAAGGGGGAATTCCTAATAAGGAAAGCGGCAAGTCGACAAGGTTAGGCTGCAAACGCAAATAAAGATCGAAATATGTTAAATTGTTATATAGAGAGTGCTCACTCCAACCGAGCGCGCGCTCTTATTGGTTAAATCAAGGTCACGTGGTGAAGTACAAATCAAATATTCCCCGATCAGTCAATATTTCGAAAAATTATTGACTGGTCGGGGAATATTGCTTTCGCGCGTCGCGTTTGAGAGCGGAAAAAATAGAAGTTTATTGTAAACACGCGTGTCTCTTTAAAAGCCTTTGCTAATTTTGATAAGTTTTTGCTAATGCAAGAAAATTGTGGGATTTTAGGAGTGTTTTTATTTTACACGATGCAGTCGCGCACACACTTTGTAACTTCTCTTTCGTTCTTGAAATACATTTATTTTGATTTAATAATTGCAGTTTATTTTTTGCTATATAACAAAACACTTAATGACTGCTCCTTCGGGAAACACCAGTTTTGTTTCCCTCGAATCTCGATGTTTCCCTCGACTTCGACTTGTTTCCCTCGACATCGACATTCTCGGGAAACAAAACTGATGTTTCCCTCGGGAGCATTCATTAAGTGTATACTATTGCTATCCGTCACAAGAATATTATAAAAGTTGTTATTATATAGACACGAGTGGAACATAGAGAACAAAGCAACAACAGGTGACGCCCCTAGAGACAACAACACCGGTGAGGGGCGTCTGGAATTCCTGGTACCTTTGTCCAGGCGGTAAAGACAACAAATTCGCAACCAGAAATGTAAAATGTAAATGTTTGAGACCGACTCCCCAGACTTGCAGCTCGTAAGCTGAATTACGCTGGGTCTCAACGGCGCCACTGACAGCCAAGCGGTCATAAGCACAGACACTGAGGGTGGTCACTGCCAGAGGGTTTATTACGTCCCCAGTGGTTCTTTGATTGCGCATTGAGAAACTTATTACATGTATACACTGGACAATAAACTAACTTCGACATTATTGTAACATATATTTAACAGACACAAAATCGCTCAATCTTTTGGTTTTTGTCCACGGGCACACAACGGAGCTGTTCCTCAAAAAAGCTGTTCCTCACCCCCTTTCGCTGCTGGCTGGCAAATATTTATCGCGGTCTCTTGCTGGCTGGCAAAAATTCATCGCCTTCCGTTCCTGGCAAAAATTTATGCATATCGCCTTTGCTGCGGAAAACACAAGTTGCTCATGGATGTTGAAAAATGAAATTTTAAGTGACAGCACTTAAAAATGCACTTAGTTATTAGTGCTCGTTTTTAAGGATACCCCATTTTTTATACTATTTTAGGCTTCCTGTGGTAATGTTACTCTCCTGGCTGGGAAATTTTTTTAACACCCAGCTGCTGGCTGGGAAAAATTGAGACCCTCTCCTGGCAAAAAGGAACAGCTAAATTTTTGCCAGCAACTTTTAAAACATGTGTTCATATGCTCTACGCGCGTAGAAATGTCCAAATACGCCATTTAAACGCATTTTAACCAGGGGGGCTCGTTGTGTGCCCGTGTTTGTCAGGCGCATGCGCCTAGAAGTCCCCGATCGTAAATTATAATTGGCCGGCATATCAGTTGTTCTCGACTTCATTAGTTGCTGTTGATATTTTGATAGCAAATTAAAGGCGAAAATGATGGACTCTTATCATTGAATCATTATCGTTTTGTGCTGAAGGACTTGTATTGGGAGGTCGAGTCGCCCGTGGGCTATTTAAGCGTGCTTACCTAGCCAAAATCAATGGTGGACAGATCGACAACTCGAGTCTCTGTAATTCCTGCACTTTCGTTCAATTCACCGTTTTCTTGCTACTTTTGCCGAAATGCTTATCAAAAGAGGACGTTCTGTCTTGTCCTTAAAGACAAATGATTCCATCAGCCGTATTCCCTCGTAAAAAATATACGAGAGAAAATTACTAGGGAAAAATACGCCATTTTGGTACCTTTTAGGGGTAAAATCGAAAGTTCCCGACGAGCACCCCCGCCCCAGGGGGGAGCTGTACTGCTAGATGGCATCGACCTTTTTCTTTTTCTTTTATCTATACCGATGGACTATACCGATGTATAGTCCATCGGTATGTATAAATTTGTTTGTTGTTGTTGTTGCTGGGTTTTTTTCACAACTTCTCAAGTTATACCTGGTATTTTCAAGCCAAGTGAATTTATTAGTAAGGTACCTCGTGGCTAGATTATTAAGGGTTTTATTCACCATTAATGACTTATCAAGATGTCGTTGATCACACAACTTGAGCCAACCGAGTTCTCTTAATAAAATATCAGCATTGCACTCGTAATGAGAAAAGTTTATGATACACGCGGCACGATTTGTAATTTTTGGAGCCTATCCTGAGGCCCTTGGAACAGTCGCCCCACACTGCGCTACAGTGTGGCTGAACTATGGTATTTAATATGTGTGGTAAGAAGCGTTTCACGGGGGACAACAGATCTAATTCGCTTGATTGCGGTGATTCCCGTGAAGTCTTCTTACTGATCGTTTTTATATGTTCATCCCAACTGAGATTTTTGTCAATGGCAACCGCCAAGAGACTGAGCTGTTGACTCGAGTGACATGAGTGCCATCAATGAAGAGGCTATGGGAACCATTAAGATGAGCAACTCTGCCAAGAGCCCATCAATAAAAAATTCCGTTTTGGTCATGTTTAGGGATAGCTTATTTGCCGCTAACTGTGAATCATAGTTAGATAAGTAAGACTCGTGTCGTCAGCGTACATTCTTGACTGTGAATGTATTAAACAATTTGGTAAATCATTGATATAAAATAGGAATAAAAGCGAGCTTAAGATTGTTCCCTGAGGCAGGTCCCGCATGTCCTAAAACTTGGAGAAGGCTTGTAGACATCCCTTCGTCCCGGGACTGCATGTAAAACGGTTTTATTAAGTTTATGAAAAACATGTCTCGCCCCGAGAGTAACTCGGCTAGGAGGGTTATCACTTGTTTCCCATATAAACGTTTCCCTCTCGTTACGTGTAAACTTGGTTCCACTGATCGACATGTTAAAGTGCTACTAATGCTTTTTGAGAGACTTTTTGAGCAAAATCCTCTAATCAAGTAGTGAACTTCTGTGAAAAAAAATTTCGATTCGGTTAAATCCTGATTTTTTTACGAATCATTTCATATTGGAATTTTCCCGCCATCTTTGAAACACTTACCAGTCTCCCTCACGGATCGTCTTCGCGCGGCCAAGATCAAAGCAATGCCCAAATAAGGACGTTCAAGGTTCAAGTCGTCTTCTCAGTTTACAGCATATTCTTGGCAAGAATTCCCTAGTTTTATCGTTCTTTTGCGATGTTGGTATTAGTGGAATGTAGGCCATTTATTGATATGTATTTCTTTGTTGCTTAAATTATTGATCTTTAAAGTTTTTAACGTCAGAACATTGAATGCGAGTGGAGATTTTAGATTTCAGTGACAACGGTTGCCGCCATTACCGTTTGTCACGTATTATTTCCGTCGAATAAAATAGCCTCTATCTGTCCTCTATGAGGGTCCTTTATGGTGTGAAATAGCTAATATTAAATTTCGATGTCATACCCCGTTATTTATAATAGTGGGATGATAAAGGACCCACGTCTAGAACAGCAAAGCCATTTTGAAAATGGTCTTCTTGAGCGGTGCTACCGGAAAGAAACACAGAAAATGTCGGGTATTTTAGCGACTACTGCGAAGAAATTTTGTGCAAACCCGAGGTTGTACTCACAATAAACTGTTCTCGCTTTAAAAACTCATTAAAAAGAATAAAAGATTCCTCCGCTTGTTGTGACAGATAGCGCGCGCACTCACGCGCACCGGTTATCTTGTAATGAGCCTGCGATCTCAAAAGAAACAAATGCAGTCAGCGGAGTTAAGTGTTTCAAAGATGGCGGGAAATTTGCAACATGAAATGATTCCTAAAAAATCAGGATTTAACCGAATCGAAAAATTTTTTCATAGAAGCTCATTACTTGATTAGAGGATTTTGCTCAAAAAGTCTCTCGAAAAGCATTAGTAGCACTTTAAGAAACGCGGGAGACGTAGACCGACCCTCCACCTCCATTTTGACCATCTGACAAATTTTGTCCATTATTTGCCATTTGGCAAGGGGTGAGGGGGTAATCACAAGTCAAATTGTACTTAGAGTTATATGGGAAATTATCATATTAATTGGTATTGCACGTCAAAAGCATGATCATGAGACCATTCACTCCCCGTATATTTCAAAAGAGTTATAAGTGATATCTCAAAGTTTAGTTTCACAACGGCCGTGGAGCGTCATCACGATGTTTCTACTCTAAAAAATTGCGACTCAAAATTGGTATTTTGCGGCTAAAATTTAGAACTAGTCGCAAATTTTGACTGGACGTTTTTTTAAATTTCCAGCCCTTTCCATGTTTGCCAACTGATAAATGTCCACACGTCAGGGGCTCATGCAGGGGCAGTTTGCCCAGGTCGAGTATACACCTTCTTTTGCAGAGAGATGCCTGTGGAGAACAAATTCCGTGCATTGTCTTTTGCAGTACATGGGCCTAATTTCCGTTTCCTGCTAAATCGCATCGTTCTGTGTGACACCACGCAAAGTCTAGTGGCGCTTTCCATTTGGCCAAAATAAACGGTTCGGGTTTTCGGTAGTTTCGATGGTCAAAATCGGTTTGCAAGTTTTGAAGGTATGAACTTGGGAACCGAGAGGGGGGCGGGGAGGGGCTACTCCACTGATTTTTGGGTAGGGGTGTGCCGCCGAGGTCTCGCCGAAAACCTGACCCGATTAGATACCAGAAATCCTCGTTTTTTATACCGTAGACCTACTTTCAAAATTGTATACCCTACCGCAGACCTGAAGTTAGTCACCAGGGTGGTCCAATTGGTCGCTATCAAAGCTCTTTTTTGTTAATCATGAACTAAGGTTTTAAAATAAACTGTCTTTCCGCTAATTGCGGCACAACTTCGATCGATTTGCTCCTTGCTCCCATTTTGATATGGGAACAACATTGGCCTTCTTCCAATCCCTAGGGATATCCCCGTTCTGATAGGACTTTTTGAATATGATGGCGAGAATCGATGCAATGGGCTCGTGGAGCTCATCAGAGCCAGGTGCTTTATGAGGCTTTAGGTTTTGCAATAGCCTTTTGATCCCCTCTCTGGATATGGCAATGTCATCCATATCTCTGGGTACGCTGGCGGGGGCTGCTCGATCATCAGAGTCTATGGTGTCGCGCGTGAAGACCGATTGGAAATTAAAGTTTAGCATGTTAGCTTTAGCTATTGGTTCTGAATAGGTGTTTCCGTTCTGTTTCAGTGGAGCTTGTCCTGTAGAATCTGTTCTCATGTGTTTAACGAATGACCACAGAGGCGTAGCCATTACAAGCCCTCTGATTGTAAACCCTTTCCCTAGAGTTATTACATCGGAAATGCTCAATTCCGTGCGTATATACGTGACACATTCTACGTCGAGCCTTATGTAAGGCTTATGGAAGGCGTGGAATGGAAGGCCTTTGCATTTACCCCATTTACCCCTTTCCCGCGGTCGATTGTGACACTTGCAAACGCAAGAACATTTATCTATATTTATATATGTTATTCATGTTATATGATTTTCATGCTATTTGTATAAGGTAGAATCTACAATGTGTGTTTTTAACTATCCTATTTCAGTTCGAACCTACGAACCTATTGTTTATCTGCTAACCTGCAACCACGAATTCGACTCGCCAACCTAAGATCTACGAACTCTAAGCCACCCTACAGTCTACACTCCGCCCCCCCACCCCATTTTATATTTTGTAGGGGGGGGGGGGGGGACTCCCTTACAAGAGCTATACGGGTATGTGCCGCCAAACGGGGTCCCGATTTCTTCCTCCAGCTGATAGAACGGGGTATCGTTTAGGAAGCGTCCTCTAGAACGGGGTATGATAATGAAAACCACCCAGTAAAATTTTCAAGTAAGCGACCCGGCGGTCACGTATTGTTTGATTAAAATGTAAAGAAAACAAGCTTTAACATTCTATTACAGATAAAACCGTAACATGTAAACAACAACAATTTTGACTTGCAGGTATCATTAATTTCTCTTTAGAACGGGGTCTCATTTTTGGGTGCAAAAAAATTGAACGGGGTAGCTTTTCTCCAAAAAATCGTTTTAGAACGGGGTCCGATTTGGAAATTCGCAGCGGCACATACCCGCCCTATATCAAGCTAAGTACCCTCCCCCCGGGTCTACAACGTTCTTATGCTACAAACTTTGCCTGTGTGCAACGCTTGTCTATTCAATTTCGGTAGCGCGTCCCGAAAGTTGTTGATTCTACCAGTAGTTTTATTATTATCGCTTGTACATTGCTTAGTTGATTATTTGTCTGATTCTGTACATAATAAATCGATTCAATCTATCCGTTGAGTTCGAATCGCTAACTTGTACCAAGAGACATGTGGCTGTTTTGAGGGCTTTAGAGTATCCGCCTCCGTTATAAGTTCCGAGTTACACTACAAGAGGTGGGAAAAGCGAATTGTTTTAACGATAATAGGCCAAATGTTCAATCAAAAAACAAGCTCCGAACACTGAGACTTGCAAAGAAAAACTATGAGCTTGAAAGGTACACGAAACATAAAACACAGAATTGCCTTAACTAAACTTCGGATAAGTAACCATAGACTCGAAATTGAACGAGGTCGATACGAAAGACCGTACAAACCCCCCGAGCAAAGAATCTGCCCCACCTGTCTTTCGGGTGTTAAGGACGAATTTCACTTATTGTCAAATGTATAACTTATGATGAACAGAAAAAATACCATTCAAACTCTTAGCGCTCAAACCGGTGACGAAATAAACAATTCCAACATTTTTTACAAAATTTTCAATAGTACTTTTTATTGTGTTTATTTGTTTAAATTACTATTTGGTGTACACTGATGTAATTTTGTTTACCTGTCTGTCTGTCTGTCTGTCTGTCCATACGTTTACTGTATTTGCTGGAGGAAATTTGAAAATTTTGCGTCCCATGTTTTCACTATCCGCCTCCCCCCCCCCCCCCCCCCCTCAACCAAAATTCCTGGCTACGCCCCTGGAGGAGAACCTTTTCATTCCTGTTTATTCATTAGGATCGTCTTCCTGTGGGGTGATGATAGACTTCACGTGATCCCAATAGGCTGCCCTGGCATCCCTCTGGATTCTTGACTTTAGATCCCGAATTCGCTTATCTAGCTCGTGAGCAAAGCCAAGACAGTTTCCCGCTCTGGCTTTCTTGCGTTTGATGTTTGTCCTGTCTTTCTGTTTGATCAGGCGCTTTATCTGTGGGGTTAGCCAAGGGAGGTTATTTTTCTTGTTAGGGGTGGACCATTAGAAATTGGGGGAGGGGGTGGCAATTTTTTTGCGTATGAATTTTTTTTCCGGGGATCAAGTTGTGCAAGAATTTTTTTTCGGACTCGAAGGCCATGTACGATTTTTTTTTCGGCAGACACACACACAACATATCTTGTAGTCATAACACGTTATACATATATACCAAAACTTTAGAGTGAGAAGCATAGTCAGCTGGACAGTGGATATATACCGTGGCGTTCCGTCCCCACAGGTCACCCAAATCCTATTGCTGTATGTATATGCATCAACCCAATTTTCTTATACTATATTTATATTGGTTCAGAAATGGAGTAAGAAAATCCTGTTCCTATATGTATATGTACAACAAATTTTCTTATGCTATTTTCTTATATAGGGTATCGCATTTTTCTATCGATGGGTGAAGCGCGCCCGATTTTTGATAAACTATTGTTTATGCACGCGAAGCGCGCCGAAATTCATGGTCTCTCCTTTCAGGACTTCAGGTTTTTCTATCGATGGGTGCTGGAACTTAGAGCAGATTTCTTATGACTGTGAAAAGTATTGTGACAAAGTTGTTCCGCGCCGCGACCGTACCGCGACTACGCGGTTTCATTGGCGATTTCATTCCATTTACAGCAGGCCAGGTTCCGTACCGCCACAGTTCCGCGGCACTTTTCACAGTCATCCGAAATCTGCTCTATTATTTACCCCATCGCGTGTAGCTCAATCTGCAGAGCGCCGGGTAGAAATCAAACCCTGTCGACCGAGGTTCGACTCCCGGTATCGGCCATTTTTTTCCCCTTCAATTTTTTTTCCAGCATTATTGAATCAACATAAGAAAGTAAGCCACTTAGAACTGCAAAACAACTGCAAAATAAATTTGCGATCTGCAAAATAAATTTGCGATCACAAAGACCGAACCGATCGATTGCCTTAGGATGCGAAGGCACGCCAAGCCCCAAGCAAGTTTCTGAAGAGAGTTTGGTGATTTATATCTCAGTGTTGTGTGAGTAATAAGATTCTCGGGCGGTAGTATATTTCACAAAGAAATCGGTCGAAGATTGTGCGAATTCTTACATTTTCAACACTTCAGTGAGCTTAAAATTACTTCAAATTTAATTGTAAGAAAGCCGCAAAGTGAAGTTGGCTACTGCGAGAGAGACAGTAAGAACAGTTATCGTTAAGACTCCGAGTTTGGAGAATATATCGACTCATTGGTAAATCCATTAACATCAAAACAACAGTGTTCGATGAATAACAGCCTCGATTTTCGCCTTTAGTGGTCGGGGTCTCTCAAAACACAGTGACACGAAGAGCTGACAAGACGCCTGGGACGAGGCAGACATATGAATACTTAAATACTTTCGCTAGTGCCTACGTCGTCAAAGTTGCGCCGTGGCGCAGTTCGCTAGCGCGTGACTCGGAGAATCTCTTGAAGTTAAGCCGTTCCGGCGAGGTTAGTAGAAAAAAAGAAAAAAAGAAAGGGTTAGTAGTTGGATAACCAGTGACCAACCATGAGATGATGGTGGGGAGATATACCGAGAGGGGAGGGTAAGTCATGTCCGTAGCCAGGTAGACTGCTTGCAGCCCCTTCTCCGGCGAACGTCCGTAAATCGAGAGAAGCGAACGTCCGTGCGCGCTTCGGTTTGTTTACAAGTGTCGAGTTACCAGGAGAGAGAGAGAGACGCGCCACGGGGGGAAAACGCCGAAAGACGTTTTCCCCCCGTGGCGCGTCTCTCTCTCTGGTAACTCGACACTTGTAAACAAACCGAAGCGCGCCGCCGCGGGATTTCTCGACTTACGGACGTTCGCTTCTCTCGATTTACGGAAGTTTGCCGGAGAAGGGGCTGCAAGCAGTCTAGTAGCCAGGGGGAGGATGGTTTAGGTTCAAAGGTCGTTGCATGGACCCGAAAACAATGGTTTGGGCATCCCCCCCCTGTCAGTAGCAAAGTCATAAAAGTCATCTGGAAAGGGTCCATTCCAAATACACTGCAGCACGCACATGAAATAAGTGGGTGAGCACTAATAAGCAGGGAGGGGAGGGATGTTAGTTACATTAACGGTGACTTCATGGAGAACCATCTATTGAACCGGAAATGGATACATACATACTCCGAGGGTGACGACTTAGAAGCGATTTGCATACAGCAAATAGCTTCAAAAAGAACTCGGTTCGCGCAGCCGAAAGCACCATTGACATTCAAACTTAAATGGTTCTCTTACAGATTACATACAGGAATGTGCAGGGATAATTCTAATTTGAAAGATTTGAGCTGAGAAAAATTTTCATTCAAGTTTCAACAAACGTACACACTACATCGGACGGTGTAATTTGCAGGTGCAGGTGTGCAGGTGCAGGTGTGCAGGTGCGGGTTTGCAGGTGCAGGTGTGCAGGTGTGAATGTGTCTATAAATAGTCTAAAATCTGTGTACAGGTTAGATATTGATTGACAACTAACCAATTTTCCCCAGTTCGTCGCCGAGTACAGGGCAGTCAGGGGCACCCAACGAGACAATACCGTAAAACAGCTCATAATACCATCACAAGTCGTTGCACAGCATACAAATGACTGTAAAACGGGTATTTTTAATCCCTACAAATTTTCTATCTGTTCGGATTTCATAGCTGAAAGTTTAGGGTTGCGAAAATTGTAGGGATTGAAATCAAGTCTTCCGAAAATCCTAGGGGAAAAACTCTATCCGAAAAATTTAGGTGACCTTTTAACGGCAAAAATCCCCCCAAAATAGTAACATTTCACCTTTTTGTGCAATTCGAAAAATCCAGGGGATCTTAGAATCTATATACGAAAGTTTAAAGCTTGAAATTCTGAAGCGAAAGTTTTAGCTCTCATTGCACCATCCGAACAGATATTTTACCGAAAATGGTCATTGGGTGCCCCTGGGCAGTCAAGAGCCGTGAGCAGTCCGAGCGCCAAATGCTGTTTTTTTATCAAAGTCGTTTTGTTTGATACTTCACAGGAATGGGGCTACCTTTTATCGAACGTTTCTTAGCTTAGAAAGAACAGTCAGCATCTTAACTAGCCCTATAGAGAGAAACATTGAAACGCCGCCGAGATTCAGCCATTTTGTTAACACAGGCAACCCACCTTATCGTGTTAAGGTAATTCCCCTGAAATAAAACTTGTCGTAGAATTTTTTTTCTTAATTTGTCTATTTACTATTTAGTATATAAGGAATGAAAATATGAAATAAAAAGAGGGGGTGCCAATGCTCGTTTAGAAACTGTGATGGCGCAAACATACCCCATTTTTAGTGCCTTAGGGCTATTTTGTGAAGGAATACGTGAAACAAGAAAATTGTGATAATACGCTCACTAATGAAGCAATCCAGTTCGCTTGCAATTTTGAACAGAACTGTTGGATGCTTCACTACCTAGTACGAATATTGGAATATTTAATTTTCTATGTGTGTTGACGCTACTCTTGAAAATGTGCAAAAATGTGCGCACCGCTCGTCATAATTTGAGAGTCTTTGGTGTCTCATTTTGGAAAAACTTGTCGTAGAAATTTCTTTAAACTTTTTTATAACAGGGGAATGAAAGTCTTATCAAAATGGTAAAATAAAAAATGGGGGTGCCCAATCTTGTTTTCGCGCAATATCCCAAAAAGTGACTTTTTCTTGGTGTTTCTCGCTCAAATGGGGATATTCAGCTTGCGCGCGCGCGCTCGATTGCGTCATTTTCGAACGAATTGATCGCGCGTCCACACAGGCGATCCAAGCTCTAGTCATGTGGGGTACTGTAAAAGAAACATGCAACGTTGTCGCGGTAAAAATTATACTTAAATGTAAATATTGAAATAAAATCATGTGACATCTCCTCGGAATGGGCAATTCCAGAAAATAAAGGTACTCCCCCCACGGGCGGCATTTGGAAATTCCGATGGGATGGGGGGGTTTAAGAGCTCGGAATTCTGATTGCAAGGGGGGTTTCCGAAGCTGGATTTCTTTAACCTGCCTGGAATTCTATATGCATGGGGGGGTAAACCATTTTGGAAATTCTGGATGCATGGGGGGGTCAAAAACTAGTGCCGCCCGTGGGAAGGGTACCTTTATTTTCTGGAATTGCCCAATGTTGTAGTTGTCAAATAAAGTGCGTACGGTAGGGGTATTAAGAAAAAGGCACAAAAAACACCCAAAATGCAATAAAATCGCTCCGGGAGCACTTTATTTGACAACTACAACATTCCGAGGAGATGTCACATGATTTTATTTCAATATTTACATTTACGTATAATTTTTACCGCGACAACGTTGCATGTTTCTTTTACAGTATCCCACATGACTAGAGCTTGGATCGCCTGTGCGTCCATGCAATCTCGTTCCCAGAGCCCGCGTATCTTTTAGGCCAGCGCCAAAGATGCACGGGCTCTTGGTACGAGATTGGCGTCCATGCGCAGAACAGCGTGCGCCGTGCAAAACAGGGGAATAACCTTAAGGTGGGTTGCCTGTGTAAAGAAAACAAAATGGCCGTCACTCGGCGGCGTTTCGATGTTTCTGTTCTTTCTAAGCTAAGAAACGTTCGATGAAAGGTAGCCCCACTCCTGTGAAGTATCAAACAAAAACGACTTTGATGAAAAAACAGTATTTGGCGCTCGGACTGCTCACGGCTCTTGACTGCCCTGTGGCCTGTACTCGGTGACGAACTGGGGAAAATTGGTTAGTTGGAATCAATATAACTGTACATAGATTATAGACTATTTATAGACACATTCACACCTGCACCTGCACCTGCAAACCCGCACCTGCACACCTGCACACCTGCAAATTACACCGTCCGCACACTACATTGCTTCCCTCGGAGCACGCGCTAATTCACGCTAAGTCGAAATAACACATTCGCACATTTAGAAAACAAGTCCGTGAAAGTCATGAATAATATTCTCTAAGTATTCTCTTCGCAAAACGAAGGACACAATCCCGAAGAGAAGGAGGAAATCCCTCCAGTGGGCATGTTTTTGTTGGAAAAGATTCACTTTGGGCTAAGTTCTAATTCAAGCCATTTTTTAAGCGAGGGATAAAGCCGAAAAAATATAAATATTATAAACTAAAAAAAATTCTTACTCCTTAGACCATTTTACTTGACCTGTTTCTTCTCTCCCCTCACTGAGATATGCTAAACTCCGAAGTCAAATTGCGCTTTCGATTTTCACGGGTTCTTTGACCGATTTGAGAGACGGACACACGCGTGATTTTGTCGCACCACAGGGAGACTGGAGTGCAGAAAAAAACAATCCTTTTGGGCTCACTTCATTTATTTCGGCATGGTGGGACGGGGTACTCATGCTGATGGGAGGCTCCTGTGGGAGGTTATTAGTAATAAATAATAGTTGGAAAAGATTCACCTCGGGCTAAGTTCTAATTCAAGCGATTTCTTAAGCGAGGGACAAAGCCGCCATCGCCGCCATGTTGAAAATCTCCCACAGAAACTAAAAAAGAACTCCGTTCGCGCAGCCGAAAGCACCAAAGACATTGAAACCTACATGGTTCTCTTACAGATTACATATAGGAATGTGCAGGGATAATTCTAGCTTGAAAGATTTGGGCTGAGAAAAATTTTCATTCAAGTTTCAACAAACGTACACACTACCTTGCTTCCCTCTCGCTCGGAGCACGCGCTAAGTCATGCTAAGTCGAAATTACATATTTACAAAACAAAATCCGTGATAAAGTCATGAATAATATTCTCTAAGTATAAAACCTGACGGCTCTATCGCAAAACGAAGGACACAACCCGAAGAGAAGGGAAAATCCCTCCAGTGAGCATGTTTTTGTTGGAAAAGATTCACTGTGGGCTAAGTTCTATTTCAATCTATTTTTTAAGTGAGGGATAAAGCCGAAAAAATATAAATAAGATAAACTAAAAAAAATTATTATTCCTTATTAGAACATTTTTACTTGACCTGTTTCTTCTCTCCCCTCACTGAGATATGATACACCTGAGATATGATACACCTGAGATATGATACATACAAACAATTCCGAAGTCAAATTGCGCTTTCGATTTTCACGGGTTCTTTGACCGATTTGAGAGACGGACACACGCGTGATTTTGTCGGCACCAAAATCAGGGAGGCCAGTGCAAAAAAAATCCTTTTATGGTGGGGCGGGTACTCATGGGAGGTTATTAGTAATGTAAGTCCAGCAGTTTATGGAAGGGGGAAATCATGAACCCCTTCCCACATCCATATGGCCGTAGTGAATTTTCCCCCTTTTTTTAAACAGAGAACACTTTAAGTAAAATAAATTTCCCCCTTTATACACTCCGTGAATGTTTCACGGGCATCAGCTAGTTACAAAGTAATTGCAAATTACTCACGGCAGTCATCTGAAATCCGCTCTATGAGCACATCGCATGATTGGCAATGGGCAATTTGTAACGGAGGTATACCCTGCTAGAAGAGGCTTTTCCTTGACGTTTTGCTCTCTGGTTTTGTTGTTAGCCTACGCGGTTTGGCTGTCGCGCGTTGTTTTCTTTGTTATCTCGCCCCCGGGGACAAACCAAAACAAACTACGTGAATGCACGACACGCGACTTTCAATTCGTTATAATATAGCTACGACATAACGCGCGCTCTGATTGGTCCAAATCTTTGCTCTATTACACCGATAAAGTAATGTGATGTTAAGGAGACATAGCAAATTACGTTTTTACTCGATTAAAGTCATTGATCTTGTGTTATTTTTTTTTTCATATCTTATCCCATGAACACACTCGAACAGCTCGAAAACGTTTTAAAATCATTCGCCTGCGGCTCGTGATTTTACAACGTTCGATCTCGTGTACCTCCCAACATCACGCGTGCTCTATTGCGCCGATAAAGTCATAGAAAAGTGGGCTCTAATGCTTAATTAATGTTAAAATACTGACAGAAAGAAAACTCTGCAGGGTAACGGAGGTAAAGATGTCTATTGCTCATTGGATGACATTTTGCAATCGTTACAGCCGCGGCGATTTGGCACTGCAATATTTGTCAGTTTATTGTTTGGCGATAAAAAAAATCGCATTTTTATCATGGAACTTGAACACGCTCAAAAAGATGTAACGTCACGGTATGGGATCTTCATATGAACACCTCGCAGCATGTGAGACTGACAAACGCGCGGGTATGGGGCAAAGGACCCAAGGAACAGGCAGCCATGGGATAAGATATGAAAAAAAAAAAATACCACAAGATCAATGACTTTAAACGAGTAAAAACGTAATTTGCTATGTTTCCTTTCTTATCTCCTGCTCTGAGATCCAGCGCCTCTCGATCTCGGCAATCCCACAATGCTCTCGCGCGCAAAGAGGTCCTCACCTCACCTCGCCTCGCGGCCCCCGAGCTGGCGGCGTCTGTTTGTGCAGGCTAGGGATGGTCACGTTTTTTTTTGGGAGGGGAGAGGAGACTTACCCGTAGCCATAGCCGCAGCCGTAGCCGTAGCCGTAGCCGTAGCCGTAGCCGTAGCCGTAGCCGTAGCCGTAGCCGTAGACATTAGGGTACTGAAGTAGCTTTAGTCAGCATACATGAGTATATTTTCCCCTAAAACTATACATTTAAAGCTTTTCTAATTTGAAAGCAATCAAATACATATTTAGCAATTTCTTTCTTGTGTTTTGGGGGATTTATAAGGGTTTTATAACTTCTAATTCTTCTATTAATTTTCAGAGAAAGATCATTTCGAAGGGTGTCATAAAGTGGACATTGTATTGAGAAATGCTCTTCATTTTCCATATATTGACAATGTGGGCAAACCCTCATTTCCGGCATTACATAATTCTTGCTATAGCGCCCTCTTTCGATTTGTAATATCTTGGTCGCTTATGCGCAACTTTGTTAAAGCTCTCCTGTGTTCAATGTGGTCAATCTCCACTAAGTATTCCTCAAATTTGTACTCTGTTCTAAATTCGCGAAATGTCCTTAGCCCGGGGGGGGGGGGGGGGGGACTCCCATATTTTTTGACCGGGGATGATCGTCGGAAATTTTCAGTATCACCCCTAAAAGATACCAAACATGGCGGGCCATAGCGTGGCTCAAAAAAATTATTACCCTAAAAGATACCCTAAAATATGAGGTCTTATGTGCCAAGTAGGCGCGAAGGACACAGGTAACAGGGGAAAAATACCCATGAAGACATTTCCGTGTTTGTTTCTAATTCATCGTCTTCTCATCGAATAATCTCTCTTTCTTACATGGTTTTAGCACCATCATGAGAAAAAGCAATTTGGACACAGTTTCGGCCCTAAAAGATACCAATCTGCCTAAAATTTATTGAAGATCAAGATCACCCCTAAAAGAGACCAACAACGTGATTTTAACCCCTGAAAGATACGACGATCATCTCCGGTCAAAAAATATGGGAGTCCCCCGGGGTCCTTAGCTTATTTCCCCCTCTTAGTCGGTTATCATCATCGAAAAGGCTTGATCTCCAGTCCCGGGGGAGGGCATCGAAAAGGCTTGATCTCCAGTACCGGGGAGGGGGGGGGGGGACGGGGGGGGACTCCATTATTTTTTTTTCGGGGATGATCGTCGTATCTTTTAGGGGTTAAAATCATGGGGGTTTGGTCTCAATTAGGGGTGATCGTGATCATCAATAAATTTTAGGGAGATTGGTATCCTTTAGGGCAGAAATATGTGTCCAAATTGTTTTCTATCATGATGGTGTTTCTAAAAACTGTGATACTCGATGAAGACGATAATTAAGAAAGCAGCATTTTAGTCAGACACGGAAATTTCGTGATGGGTATATCTTTTACCTGTTACCTGTCTCCTTCGCGCCTACTTGGTATATAAGGCCGCATCTTTTAGGGTAACAAATTATTTGAGCCACGCCGCCATGTTTGGCATCTTTTAGGGATGAAACTGAAAATTTCCGACGATCATACCCGACAAAAAAAATATGGGAGTCCCTCCCCCCTCCTCCCGGGTCTCCAGTTTCGTGTCTTGCAGCCTCTGCCTAAAATATTCATAGAAACGTTGATATCAATTGTTTCGGATGTAACATTATTTTGTGACTCCCAGCAGTAGCGAAAGCCATTTTTGAAAAAGTAGTGCTTTTATTTCCATTCCCCAATTTCTTGTGTTTGTGTATTCTAATTGGTCCATATAGGAGTGTTTGACCGTCGCGATTGGTCCAGAGTCAAGATTCGTGCCCAGTATTGCTTTGGCTTTAATTTCTATTAACATAGGGAACCTCCCTAATTCTGCGCGGGCATGCTATGTTTGTAGATCTCTTAACTAACGCCAGGAGAGAGAGAGAGAGAGAGAGGAGGGGTGGGGGGGGGATGATACAAATTCCCAAGCGACTGAGCCTGATGTTACACGCGCGCCGCACGTTTTACGGGCACGGATATCAATCCCCTTCAATCCCGATGACTGGGTTCCCTGTGTAAGTGTCTTACCGTGAGGGGTCTGTGCTCTACAAGTCCAAACAGCTCCAAAGAACTCCAAAAGT
Source organism: Scolanthus callimorphus (assembly GCA_033964015.1). NCBI lineage: Eukaryota > Metazoa > Cnidaria > Anthozoa > Actiniaria > Edwardsiidae > Scolanthus > Scolanthus callimorphus. The sequence goes on from JAWWUD010000158.1 coordinate 49,868, forward strand.
GGAGACGCTCGTGGAAATCGTCGAGTGTTTTGCTCAAAAATCGTGAAAATATGGTGCAAGCTTGGTATAGAGACGGAGACGAAGGTGATCAGCGTCTTCCTCATCAGTTGGATCCACTAATATCCGTTTCTGTGGATCAACTGAGAGCATTTGGTGTGCAATATTTCAAGGTCAGTGAACTATCGGTCACTCCATTCTGTCTTTCCATATAAATCCTTCATCATACTTCGTTCTATTCAAGAAATGAAGAGGACTGTCCTAAAACAGTAAATTAGTTTTGGGATTAGTGTAAGGATAGGTTTTGGTTTCGTTTATTACGTCCACGGGGGGGCGGTGGTTTTCTAAATTTATTGAATGTTAAAATTCGCACCCCCCTCATTAAAAAGGCGATACAAAAATAACCCCCACATAAAATCGATGTTCTAAAAAGCTTACCCCACCCTGTAACCAGATCCCCCTGTTTGAACTAATGGAAGACAATTTACAGAAATTTCTCTTTTGTTGCGCATGAAGCACGCCCTAATTTTTATGCATGAACGCATTTCACCAAACCTCAAAGAAAAGGTAGATGAACATTCCATTTGCTGTGTGTAGTAAACAAAGATCGCAAATGACGTGTGTTAAGCAGGGTCCAAATGACGAATCTCTATCCTTGTAACTTTGAACTCTTGCTTTGAATTTAGTCTCATTTCAAAGGTCTTCATGGTAGCGTTTGTGTATTATCACGCCGGTAAAAAATTTCCAGAGGAAGCTGAGAAAATAAATTTTAGTTTTTACAGATAGACATATTTTTCGCACCTAAAATGGTGATGTCAATCACAGCCTATATTGGTGCTTTTCACTTGTCACATGACTAAAATTATCTCCCTAAATTGCCACCTGAACACTAAATATGCTACAGAACCGTCAAGAGAACATAAAAGTATGTCTCTTGTGAAAATTTGAGATCGATTAGATGTTTTCCGGCCTAAATATAAGCGAATGAATGCCCGCCATTTGGTTCAGTGATTGTATGGAGCTGCCATGTTGGTGTTCATGCTGAAAGGGGCACTCGCACGCTTGATTTTTGTACCACCTGTCAAAAAATTAATACCGTAAGTCTAATTCTAATCACCAAAAATACATTTAAGTTTACCGGGAATAATCAAAATAACAGTCCAGGTTTGTTAAATGACCTTTTAACTGTTAAATAAATACAAATCTATTGTGTTTTTATCTTTTATCAAGAGGATGGAATTGGATTGCGATTTGAATTATTTGCTTGTCAGGCAAGCGTGCGAGTGCCCCTTGAAGGATTCCAACTTGGCGGCCAAATTACCAGTTGTCTAAAAGGCTATTTCTACAGACTCTATCGATTAAAATCTTATTGAATCGGTAGGATATCAACCATTAAGACATGCTGGCTTGCAAAAATTGTAAGCACTGAACAAATTGAGCGAAATACGGCACGATCAAAATACGTGACTGGTGTTGCGTGACATAAATCACCTCAGCGATATATCAGAGACCATTTGTTAGAAAGTGTTGAAATTTTATGTGCAGACACCCTCGGTAGAGTTGTAATAAAGTATGAAAGTGTATATTCGTAGAGAGTTTAGTTTAGAAGTTAGCATTTTGATGACGTCACGTGAAAAGCAAGAATAGATTCTATAGATTTTTTCCATTTTTGAACGCTTATTTCTGTGGCGGCGCGAACCCAGTCCTCTGCCTTTTGTGATATTCGAAATGTGGACCACAAACTACAAATTAGCATAGAAATCATTGAGTAACAGTATTTTTGGCCAAACGTTGCTCGAAGTTGTAAAATAACCTGTCTTAAACAAAATGCCATAAACTTAGTGACCGTCACCAGCAAACTCCCTTGTGGCAGTGGTTAGAGTCTCGAGCTTATAATGATATTGGCCCAGGTTCGAATCAGTCATAATTTTTTTTTCTTTGAAGTTTCTGAAAAAATTGTGTTGTGGTAGTTAATGAGAGGCAGGAGCCCGTTCTGGTTTCAACCATTGGGATATTAATAACTGCCCATCAAATATACCAATTTTAGATCCCTATGAGTTAGTTTGCTATACCCAACATATAATGATTGGACTTTCATTAGACTGTAAAACAATCCCTTTAATATATGTAATTGTGAACATCCATAAAGAAAGAGAAAGGAACTTCAGTGAACAATCAGGCACCACTGAGCATAATTTTGATTGATGGGGATAAATCGGGATGGGACAACTCGGTGGGGAAGGGGGTCTGAAATGGTAACTTTATTAGTTTTCTTGAGAAGCGCCAGATGAATTGGACAAATATTTTCAAAATGGCGGCCAAATTATTGGGGGGGCTTTAAAGTCGCCCCTAGTCACCTGGCTCCGCGGTGCCTGACAATGTGTAGGTATGCGAATGGTTGAAAAGAGAATGCATCACCTGCAATTGGGGATGTGTGGAGTAAAGGAATAGTGTCGCAATCCTGAATAAACATTTGTCTGAATTTTCCATCCCTCCAGAGGGAAATTCCCCTTTGGCTAACATCTGGCAGCTGTGATTGCTCAAAACATTTCAAATGCTGTGTGGGAGAAAAACAGAATGAAAGACCTAACTTCACTGAAGATTGTGTTGTATGTAGTTGGCAAGATGGAGCAGACAATTCCTTGAAAAGTACCACCGTTATTCTGATAAAGCAATGATATGGTCAAGGTGCTCCATTATCAATGCTGCAGAGAAAGTTTTGACTACCCATGGGGAATGTTGTTTTTCCAGCAAAATGGAAATTAAAGTTTTTGACCAAAAAATGGACCACTAACAGCAGGAAAAGAGACATGCATTTTTACTTGGCATCATATAATATTTAAATTTATGTACCTACATACATGTAGTACACTGGAGTGAAGGGTGCATGTTTTTAATTCAATTTCTCCAAACTTGTCCTCCCAGTTGCCATAAGCTGAAACACAGTATGAGAACCCTGGATTTTTTTGGACTTATTCCTTGTATTAAGATTTTAATGATGTAATTTTTATATGCTGTAGTTGGATGCAGATAATTATGAGAAGGATGGATCTCTTGCGAAGATCAAAAAGGAGAGAGGATATAGCTATGAAGATACACTGATCTGCTCACGGGAGGTCCTCAAGGATGATTTTGACAAAACGGTATGAAAATACAGTACAGCTTGAACGTATTTTAACATTTTTACACTCAATTTTGTACTTCTGAGGAGTGTACGGAGATATGATTTTTAACCTATTCATGTATGTCAATGATTCTGTTAATGAGACAGAGACCTTGTGTAAAGATGGAACTAATATTACTTGAAGTTGACCTCTGTCCCTCTCCATTTCACCTTGGCCGGCACGAAGATGGTTACAATTTAAAGGCCTGTCTTGACTCCTTGTATTTTGTAGTTTTTATCCACTCTCTGACATTATGACCATATGGTCGTCAATGGTGACTAAAGTTGCAGGCTTGGCAACCAATGGCACCCAATCTTTCTAAGTTCAGCCGAGATCAGCCAAGGTTATTTGGCAACTAAATGTTCCTTTTTGGCAACTAAAATTTTTGAATTTGTTGCCAATGGCACCTAGCGAAAAATTAATGTTAATGTTGGTCCCTACAGCCACTGCTGATTGATTTTCATTTCCATTATTTTTTCCGCACCAGATGGAATGTTTTCTTGAGGAACACATGCATGAAAATGAGGAGATCAGATTTTTTGTTGGTGGCAGTGCTTACTTTGATCTCCGAGATGCTGATGACAAATGGGTGAGAGTACAGGGGAGAAAGGAGACCTGATAGTACTACCTGCTGGAATCTATCATCGATTCTCCTTGACCAAAGATGTAAGTCATTTACATATCATCCCTGAAACGGTAAAGCCCTGGCTAAACTAGAACAAATGACTTATCATGTAGTACTGGATGCATGTTTCCTTCATGTTTCCCAATTTAGCCACTAAGAAAACATCGCTACGTGCCTCAAATTTTGTAGCCGGGACACAAAAAATGTTTCTTTGCCAGACAAAAAACATTTTGTGTTTTTGAGACACACATGTGCGATGTTTCCTAGTTTAAGCCACTTGAGGAAACAGGCAGGACTCAAGTTTTGTATGCTACAGTATAGTCATGTGTCCTAGTTGAATCTCCACTTTTTGGAGGTTAAAAAAAAATTAGGTATGACTTGTGTTGACTGAATAAACATACCTAATATGAACAGCTTTCAAAAATGGAGGCATAGCAGCTGGTGACATCACTGAAAGCTATTGTCTGGAGTCACTTTCACTCACTCACTATCCGTTAACGTCAACTATTTCACTTGTGAGCGGGTATGACATCGCATGGATTTTACAGCCATCTTCTAAGCACCTGATCTGCTGTCAAGTCAGCTGACAGGCCAGACACCTTTAGGTAATCAGTTACAACCTCAGACCATGTTTTCCTTGGCCTGCATCTTCGTTTGAGACCCTCAAGTTCCTGGTGGAGGAGATTGAACTTGATGCTCTCTCCATGTGGCCAAATAATATGGCCAAATCAATGTTTTCTGCAACTTGTCTCGCAATCCATTGTGAGGCAAGTTGCAAGCGCCATTGCAGCTGATATTACCTCGCAATGGTCGCACGCAACATATCAAACTTTTTACTATTTGCGCGCCATTTTGATACAGAACACACATGCGCAAAGAAGTCCGAGAGGCCTTCTGGCCTTCTGGGAACGAAATTGCGGGACAAGTTGCAAGATTCGCTGTTACACGCTGCTGCAATCCGTTGCGAGAAGTAGAATCGTATCCTACTTGTTGCAACGGTTGCAGCAACCTGTCTCGCAACGTTGCAGAGGGTGTTACATGCTGCAATGGCCCGTGTGTCTCGCAATTGCATTGCAAGACAAGTTGCAGAAAACATTGCACTGTGTAATGGCGGCTTTAGGCGCATGTCATCATCAGGTTTCAGGCCACACATCCTCCTCAGCATAGCCCGCTCGTTGCCCGTCTCACATTGTCAATCTTCCTTGAGGCCCAGCACTCACCGGCGTAGAGCATGGCACCCCTAACGCAACTTCCATGAGTGCCAAGCACAATAGAACAATACCTCCTTCGAGGTCACAGTGAAAATATTTTGTTAAAAATCCATAACAATATTATTTGCACTTCCTTCACGAAATCGATACACCTATTTCAATTGTCGTTGCTCTGTGAAACCATGTATTGTGAACCATGCATCATAATGAATTGACAAATGAAACTAGACTAGGAATACTAAATGACATTGTGATTACTACATTGAGCCATAATTTGACATGAACTGCTGTGATTTCAGAGAAAATCGTCATTGCAAACAACAAGCATGATTCATGATACATAGTTTCACAAGAAACGTTAATTGAAACAGGTGTACACCTATTTCAATAAACGTTGCTCCGTAAAACATAAAACCACGAACTATGCCTCATAATGAAGACGCTATTTCTTGTATTTTCCTCGAATTTGACAAACCATACTAAACTAAAACCACCCTATGGCACTTTGTTCTCAGGAATACGTTTATCTGAAGCGTCTGTTCATTGGTTCGCCTAAATGGGGCAAGTTCAGCCGACCCGCCGAGGATCAGCAGAGTAGAATAGACTATGTAAAGAAAGTGAAAGAGGGGGCATTTTCATCATAGATGCATGACAAACACATGGAGGAGCTGCAGTATTGTATGACGTAGGGACAGCAGAGGGGTGGGGATGTTTGACGGGAAATTGGTGGTCTGCGACGGGGACGTAAACATGGACAATAACTACCAAAAGTTGAAATTTATGTTAAACGCCGCGGAGAACTAGTATTTTGCTACGTTTCGTGCGTTAGCCAGAGCAATGAAGGGTTACCGTTCGAAACGCCAGCGAAACACTTAGTTCCCATGGCATTTCACAAAATGTTGTTCATCCCTTTTCTAGAAAGTACAGGCAAACTTAAGTTTCATCATTTTCCAGTTATGCGCAGTGTCAAAATTCTTAATATTTTTAATGCGTGCTACTAGCACCTTGGCGGTATTCATTTTTATGGGTAAAGGGGAAAAAATTATATATGCAGTTAAAGTTGTGCTGACTAAAAAGATACTTTCGAGAAAAATCACATGATTTGATTGAATGTACAAGATGATATCAGAGCTCAAATTAGATCGGTTGTGTGGAATTTTCACTTCTTTAGATTCATCTTTGAGGTGTATTTCTAGAATTTTACAGATACTTTTATACATTTTGTGGAAGATTCACTGGATTCAGTTTAGTCCAAATGAATAGGCCTTTTTTTAGTTTTAGATGTTCTTGCCACTCGAAAATAAAACTCGTGTAATATCCTATATGTATTACCTGGAAAAACATCGCTCATTTCAGCGAATTTGATGTGTCGAGCTCGTCTGAAAAATACCCCAACATTAGTCTTTTATATACTCTATACAGTGATATGCCAATCATTACAAAACATTTTTCACAAAAATTTCAAGTTAAACACAGGGAATTTGGAAAAGCTGAATTTCCCATGGTAGAAGAATGGGAAGTGTTCGGATTACCCATGGCTATCCATGTGGACGTCCATGTGAATTCCGAACACTTCCCATGCGTGTGCCTTGGGAAACTCAGATTTTCCCATGGATGGGTTTCTGCAGAAACTCCCTGTGAAACATACTATACTAAAATCAACAACTCAGAGAATACGGTAAAAACCCGCATAAAAGAACAGGTGTTTTGGAGAATCAGGCTGATTTTGTTCTTGTATATTGGGTGTTTTCTGCAAAATCAGCCTGAAAATGTTCTTAAGGTGTTCTTAAAGTTGTTTCTTAACATCAAATACTGCATACACTAGAAAGGTGACAGTCATTTAGTAACAACAATTAGTCAAGTCTAAAAAACAATTGCTTAATTACCCTGGAATTCCTGCTGTAGAACTGTGTGTGCATGTCTAACACATCATATTGATCTCCCGGGTACTCTAACACAAAGTGGGTTACTGTACTCGAATCTAACTGGCAGCAATTTTTTTATACAAGAACAATTTTCATTTTTCAGGCTGCATGTGTTCTTATGTATAAGGTACCTTTTTGACCAAATTTCAGCCTGTGAGTGTTCTTAAACCACATGTTCTTTTATGCGGGTTTTTACTGTACCGCAACATTCTGAAAATAGGGCTTATACTTCCAAAGTTCCTTTTTCGGGGGAGGGGGCGGGGAACTTATAATCGAGGCCTTAGATGTAGGTAACGACAACAGCAGTCGGTAGTATAGTTTTTTTTAGTATAATTAAACAAGTGATTCCGCGCGCTGATTGGTCGAGACGTTCAGAAATTTAAAAAATACCCCTAAACACGATTTTTTTGTCGAAAATCTTAAAAGTCACTTGAGTAATTATACTAAAACAATTAGTCACCTCAGGCTCCGTACATATCGGCGAATAGTCGCAGAGACGAAATATTTACGTCGCCTTCGGCGACTAATTGTTAAAAATATAATGTAGATTTGTAAGCAAATATAAACTATAGAGAAAAGTTATAACTTCTCTCTTGTAAACACTTATAAATTATACAATATAAATTCCAGCATTTCATTTCCACTATGCTTCTTCCATTATTTCCTCTCGTTTTCACTTGCGGATTTGACAAACTCTACATACGTGTACTAAGAGGTTGTGTCACCATGAGAGAGGTGAAGGTTGGCAAGTCCGGAAAATGCTTCTTTTATTTAACTATTTCAGAAAAGGTCGCACCAACAACACTGTCATGGGAGCAAATAGGTAAAAACAAAATCATGGACACTGTTTTTAGGATAAATAGTATACCATTTTCACTGGTCTCATTGTGCTATATACGTTATGGGAAGGAGACCTGGCGGAGCACCTGAGTGCGAGGACGATATATAAGGGTGGGAGGGTGGGAAAGAAACGGTGCTCCGCCAGGTCAGCACAATGAGACGACGGTAAAAGCGCCGCGACTACCGCGGGCGCCTCCTTACCAGGGGCGCCTCCTTACCAGGGGCGCCTCCTTACCACGGGAGTAGCGACGAAGTGATAATTATATTCATGAGTTATATCCACTGATTAGTCCAGTGAAAATAGCCATACTTATCACCCTGTTTATGCCAAATGATTCTGCAATACATCGCTCGCAAGAAATTCGTTCTTCTTAGTTTCTTCCATGACGCACCGTGGGCTATACAGGGTTCATACGGGTCCTGGAAAACCTGGAAAATGCTTTAATTTGAAAATGGAAAGTCCTGGAATCTTTATTGAACTCCTGGAAAGTCCTGAAAATGAATTACACAAAAAACCCGTGGGTATAAAATCGGCGGAAATGAAATGTTGGCAGCAAATGAACATTATAGTTTTGTTATTTTTCGTTATTTAAATGGTTCACGTGAAAGGAAAAAGTCCTGGAAAATGTTCGATAAACTCCTGGAAACGTCTTTGAAAATCCTGGATTTTTTCTTCACAAAAGCGTACGAATCTTCCCTGCTAGCAGAGGCCTCTTTTCTCTTCATTTCGCTGGCTGAAGTTCGCGAAGCTCAGCCAGCGGAATGCAGAGAAAAGAGGCCTCTGCGAGATGGGGAAGTACAAACCCTGAATAACAGACAGTTGTGACGTTGCAACCTTCTGGGATGGGTTTCAGTTTGCCGAAATTATATGCCAGCCTAGGGACTGTACCAAAATAATATTGAAGAAAACAGTGTATTGAAATTGAAACCATGCACATTGTCACTTTTATGGTCTAGAGTGAAGGTACAATTTATTTTCTGACATGAATTCTAATTTCAAACACAAATCGCCGACGGCAATATTTGCAGTGTTTATAGCGAAAGCGTCCACCGGATACGACTGAGAACAAATTCAGACATACGTTTCGACATACACTCAGACAGGATTAAAATTCATGACCACAATATAGAGAACTGCGTCAAAGATTAATTGTATTATACTTAGCAACGAGGAGAAAGCTAAACAAATCAAATATTCTGTGAATATACGAAGTTCTTATGATTCTTTGTTTGATTTCAGTGCAATTTTCTCTCGAATTATACACATAGAATTAATAAAAGACGCGGTTTTCTACACTTGTGTGTTTGTTTCCGGCTTACGTTTAGACCTACAATTATCTTTATTATGCGAGTCTTTTTGTGTGCTTCCCTTTCAATGGATAACAAAGAAAACCTCAATAAAGTTAGAAATCTCTTTTCAATGTTATCGCTTTCTGCACCATCAACAATCACGAAAGTATTATAGCACTGACAAAATAGTCAGGCTCAAAGGGAATTAGTTGTCCAATTGCTGAAAAGTTTGCTGACACAGATTTTTGAACAAAAAAGAAACAAATAAAGTCATAATAAACTATTTAAACACTCTGACGGGAATTGAAGTTAGGAAAGAAGAAGGTAATAAAAGGTTACAAGCCATCGGACTTTTGTTTTGCATTCTTCTTTAATGTTTTCTTTGGAAACCGGGATGCGACTCCATAAACATTTCCTTATAATTAAAGGAATTCATCTTAGCACACACTAAACCCTATAGACTGCCTTATTATTTCCGTCAACATTTCAAAAACTCTTTCATGGATCGGCAGGTGTAAAGTACAGGTCACAGGTCACAGGTCACAGGTCACAGGTCACAGGTCACAGGTCACAGGTCACAGGTATTTTTAAGAAAGTAGATTGACTTTTATAAAAAAATAACACCCCTCTCTACATCCTGTTCTCTTTCAAATGCGATGTTTATTACAGTAATGCGCATTATTAATTGTGGGCGACTGCAGGGAGCCCACGAGACTTATCTCGACAGGGCTTCGGATCACAGATCATATTTTTAGTACTCATATAAAAATACAAATGAACTTCTCTTTGTACTTTTGCTCGAAGATAGTTTTGCTAATTACCCATAAAATTCGCAATGCTGTATCGCCACGTACTTTTGGCAATTGGTTGTCATTCATTTTTACGCACTAATATCTACAAATATAGTTTGTAAGACGGTGTTCGTTTGTAATATTTTTTGAAACATTGAACTGAGTGCGTTGAAGAACAACATGTTATGTTGTTAACATTACAGATTATACTAAAAGACAATGCCATCTTGACTTCATTCACGGGCACACAACGAGCCCCCCTGGTTAAAATGCGTTTAAATGGCGTATTTGGACATTTCTACGCGCGTAGAGCATATGAACACATGTTTTAAAAGTTGCTGGCAAAAATTTAGCTGTTCCTTTTTGCCAGGAGAGGGTCTCAATTTTTCCCAGCCAGCAGCTGGGTGTTAAAAAAATTCCCAGCCAGGAGAGTAACATTACCACAGGAAGCCTAAAATAGTATAAAAAATGGGGTATCCTTAAAAACGAGCACTAATAACTAAGTGCATTTTTAAGTGCTGTCACTTAAAATTTCATTTTTCAACATCCATGAGCAACTTGTGTTTTCCGCAGCAAAGGCGATATGCATAAATTTTTGCCAGGAACGGAAGGCGATGAATTTTTGCCAGCCAGCAAGAGACCGCGATAAATATTTGCCAGCCAGCAGCGAAAGGGGGTGAGGAACAGCTTTTTTGAGGAACAGCTCCGTTGTGTGCCCGTGTTCATTTGGTAAGTCAATTTCGTATTCGTTTGTAAAAATGTTTGAAACACTGAACTGAGTGCGTTGTTGAAGAAAAACATGTTATATTTTGGTAAGTGAACTGGTAATGTAAAAACCCGCGTATAAGAACCTAGAATTTTAGACTAAGATAAATTAGGAAACATGGCTTTTTACACATGGATAATTCTAGCCTTACAGGTTCTTCAAATTCAGGTTCTTATATGCGGGTTTTTACTGTATTCGTTTGTACTGAACTGAGTTAGTTATACATTTACACAAGATGGACGATACGACGACAGCAGAAATTTTGAGGTCCTTGATATTTGTGTATCCATGTTTATCTGGAATAAACATTGATGTAGTCTTATTTTTTATTTATGTATTATTACAATCCTCATTAAATGCACCGTGTGTCTAATTATCCTGCACTTTTAAGTGCAGTCCAAGTGAGCCACTCTTTTGTTGTTGTTTTCAGTCGATACCAGACCATGAATTACGTGTAGACATCTTGAAATAGTCTTCTTAAAACAAAGTTTTATTACTCTTTTACCGAATTCAATCAGAAATATTGCAATACATTCCCTAAATCAGCCGATGGAAATGGATGCTTTCTGTCTCGGTATGTTGCTAGGCTGACAACATGTAGATATTTGTAGATATTAAAGCGTAAAAATGAATGACTGCAACCAATAGCCAAAAGTATGTGGCGATAGAGCATTGCGAATTTTATGGCTAATTAGCAAAACGATCTTCAAGCAAAAGTACAAAGAGAAGTTCATTTGTATTTTATATGAGTACTAAAAATATGATCTGTGATCCGAAGCCCTGTCGAGATAAGTCTCGTGGGCTCCCTGCAGTCGCCCACAATCAATAATGCGCATTATTGTAATAAACATCGCATTTGAAAGAGAACAGGATGTAGAGAGGGGTGTTATTTTTTATAAAAGTCAATCTACTTTCTTAAAAATACCTGCGACCTGCGACCTGTGACCTGCGACCTGCGACCTGTGACCTGTGACCTGTGACCTGTGACCTGTGACCTGTGACCTGTGACCTGTGACCTGTACTTTACACCTGCCGTTCATGGATAACGTAATTTACAAATTTAGTATAGTTATTCTGTCAAAGTTGTAACGCTATTAACTGAAGTGGCATGACGAGGCATCATTTCAAGTATGGAGTAATTTCAAGATACAAAAATCAAAATGGGTTGTAGACTTGAATGCCAGGCTAACAACTTTAACTGGTCTCTCTTTTCGTATCTTGGAACAAGACATTAGCATATCTGGGTTTCTTATTTGCCAAGAAATACAATAGAATTTTGAGTGGGGGTCTCGAGATATGTTAATTTTATTCGTAAAGCTTTGCACCTGACGATAAAAAGCAGTTGTGTTGTCTCGTCTTTGGATTTGTTCTGACAAGGAAAGTGTGATTTTGGACGACAGATCGCCTTTCTTTGATGCTTCATACTTCGTACAAAGTTACTGATAAACAAATAACGTCTAGTAATTGTGAGTTTAGGAAAACAAAACAGATCTAAACAAAAGGCGACCAGCGTTGTATTATTCTGTGACTCCAACAACTGAAACCAGTCAAGGAAAAAGGCTCCAAATTTATCTTGTCGCTATGTCGTAACCAGCAGACATAACGTTACTGTGGAATCACATCTTCCATTAAGAATGAAGAGAACGCTAAAGAGCAACATGACCATAAGGCTTCGTTCTCCCGCCAATAAAGGCCGCGATATGGCGGACAAGAATCTTGACAGCCCTCCCTGGCCAAGCGTCGCCGGTCCAAAACAAGTCGAGAGAGATCCGAAACTTTGGAAAGCACCGAAACTGGACATGAATAGCTCGCTCGCCTTCCTACGCGGCGAATTGGTAAGTGTTTCTGATTTCTTATAAACTTTATTTTCCCACATGCTGTTTTGTAAACGTGGTCATCAGAAAACACCGACATCTTTCGTTTTCGATCTCAAAAATGCTGTAGAAAAAGTCGCAAATTGAAAACAGTGACTCATCCACTTAACAGATACATCTTTGCATGAATTTCTACAGTTATTGTCAGTCCGATGAGAGTTTTAACCGCGAAATTGATTATTTTAACGGACTGTGAATTAAAATGAATTGTCTTCGGTCAAGTCTTAGCGAAGACAGACTAAACCTTTGATCGTTTATGTAAATGTTGTGGGTTAAAGACTCAGATTAACTCGTTTATAAACTAACAACATGTTATTCCACGTTCTTCTGTCAAATTCAAGTTATTGCAACTAAACAACGAGAAAAAAATATCCAAGCAAAGCGAACTTAAATATCGTGTAACCTAACCTCAGATTTCACTTTGTGAACGCATTTTAAAAATACGTTGTCGTCAACATAAATAGTTATATTTAAGGAAGGGGATTTTATTGTCAAGATACCTCGGACTCAGAGAACCCGCTCAAGTTCGTATTAACCTTCGTGTCAAATAAAAGTTTAAGTTATTATTATTTTTCAATTTGAGAAATCTTTTGTGAGATGTATTCCCCCGAGATGCTCACCCAATTTATATTTTCCACTCGAGAATAATTTTTCCGCTAGGATATCTTTTCACTTTGTTTGAGAATAAGCCGGTGCACGATGGTGTGGATTTTTTAACATAATTTTTTTTCACACGAATATTTCGTAATGTTCTCTCACTTTTGAGGAAAAAAATGTTCTGAATTTGCTATTCATTTTCCATCGCCTACACACAACAATATAGTTAATGTCTAATGTAGTCTCATTTCTTCGCTCCAAGTATTTCAGCAAATGTGAATTATTTGCATTAGTGATATTGCGTCTAGCACCGTTGAACTATTAACTCCAATACTTGAAACATACCAAAACTGAACACGTGAGGTAATGTAATAGGAAACGAATTGTTTTATCTATGATCCACACCGATAATTTTCCATTATGTGGTGTACATTCTAGAAAAAAAGCTTTACTTCTTCACAGAAAAACGTGAATAGAATTATCAAATGATTTTGGAAGTCCAAAACAAACAAAAACGTTCACTCTTTTATTTCGTTACTTTTGTTTTTTTCTCGAAATTGAATGAGATTACCTATTTTGCGGAAAACTATCAAGTCTGTTGTGGTGACATTTTAAAACTAAAATCTGACCTAAAAATTATTTTCTTAATTCTCTTCGTTTTCAACTTCGTTTTCGTGCCATCAGTAGTTTTCATGTGAAACCATGGCAAACTGTGCTCGTTTCAAGAGCCCTATTGGCAGCCAGCTAGGGGGCTGTTGGGTCGTCCAGACCTTGAGGGCATAAACCTTAATGGCACCTGCTCGAGAGGTTTTCACATAAATTGACAAAGACTAGTACCATCACGGTCTGGATGTGGACGCTGGCTTCCCTGCAATGCTGGCAGAAGTTTCTTTCTGTCACTCAAAGCTAGCAAAACTGTTCGTGTCTGGTGTTTCCACCTTGTTGTTCCAACAACGTTGTGTGCTCGCAGGATGGACGCTGGCAATCGGGCTGTGGAAGTGTGCGGAGAAAATGGTCTATTGTTTAAGTTTATTACATTAGGAACGGCTCTTGATTAGATCGACACCAGAACGCGTCGCATTTTCAAGAGCTATAAAACGCATACAACAGATAGTCTAAGAGGCATTTCTCCCATTCCCGAAACGTGTAAAGTCAAGAGCCGGATCGACAATAGCTCCGCACATATGACAAATGTTCTGACCATGCGCACCCTATACCCCAGGACGCACACATGCAACCTCTATTTCATTGGGCCTTCTCCCTCCTCTGCTCGTTTTCGCTTTTCACCTGTTGTTAGGTCAATAACCAATCAGCGGAGGTCAGCCGCCATGTTGTCAGCCTATAGCAACATACCGTACCGAGTTAAAGAAAGCATCCATTTCCATCAGCTGATTTAGAGATTGTGAGTTCGGCAAATCAATACAACTTTGAGCAGATGATAATAACGTCATTCATCTTCGAATATTGTTCTGTTTGATTTCTTCAGGCTGCTATGCAGATGCAAGATCGGGCGTTACACAAACAACTCCTCGCCCTCCAGGCAAGTATACTGAACCTAAAAGCAGACCTTAGTACATCTTGGGAACAGCAACTTCAAGACGAAGTTACAAGCCCCGCCCAGACTCCCACGGTAGTCGCTAAAGTCGAAGTCCTGGAGTCTAGAACTGATTCACCAAAACCACAGGTTGTCCACGTTAAGCAGGATTCTGGGTTTCTTACAGACGAAGAAAGCGACGAAGAGAAGGACGTCTTTAACGATTCGGAGGAAACTCAGATTCGGTCTGCGCACGGCCGAAGTATTTCACTCTCAAATCTCTACACTGCTTCGAAACCTCCACTAAATTCGCACGCCGTAGATGGGAACAACAATGTTGTTAGAGACTGGCGTAGTCAGAGTGTTCGTGTGACGAGCAAGAATAATGGATTGTTAAAAGGTTTTAACCTTAGTCAACCCAGGGAGCGAGCAAAGACTTATACTGAAGGGCAATTCCATAGAGTGACTAGCATGCCTGTTATTAACGAGCTGCCTGCGAAGGAAAACTTTGAGCTAAAATCTTCGAAAATTTTCAAAACATTTGCCTTATCTGGCACAAAAACACACGGGAAATATAAAGAAATCTCGGGTATGGGAGGCAACACCATGGGAGTAAAAAGACTTCCGGTAGCTTTTGGGAATTTAGCAAGGCACGAGAGCGTGCCTGTTTTCGTAGAACTAAACGGTGGCCATTCGAGAACCAGTACAGACTCACGTGACCTAGGCGCAAGAGATGGGAGTACTTTAGACTTTCGAAGTCATCCTCGTGGGAGACCTGTGCTGACTAGGGCGAGCAGCCAACAGGATGTAAGAAGGGCCTGGAACGAGAACAATACCCCGGAATACAAGGACATGAAACTTTATAAGGTTTATCGGACAGCAAGTCAGATTTCTTTGGTCTGACGTTGAAGTTACCCAAAGGATCCGCGTATTCGGACACTGAAACTGATTTTTAGTTTGGTATGTCACAAAGCAAAGTTATTTCCAAAGTGATACAATATATGAGCGCAAAAGTCAATACACCTATTTACCTTGAGCGTAATGTTGTCCCATTTCAGATCACGTGGCATTCATTTCAATATTTTCTTTGTTTGGGTGCTTCAATATTCATGTATCCTGCGATGCATAGCAGAAAAACAAAGAAAGAATACTCATGCCCGAATGACGACACGTGATCTGAAATGGGACAACATTACACCCAAGGTAAAGAGGTCTATAACTAAGTGAGTGTTGATCTGCTTCTAAGTTTGCCGTCAACACAGTAAAATTTGCATTATTTATAAAATTTTATTTTTTACTGAAGCCCTAATTGCATTCATAATTAAGAGAATAATTTTTCAGCCCACAATTTTTAATCGCAGTAAAGATTTAGTTGACAAAAGCACAAAGAATTTGATGCTAAAAAAGCATAAATCACACAGTGTTAGCGGACAGTCCTAAAGTGAAAATCGTCACTCCTTAAGCCTAGTTTCCATATAGTTTTATCTGTCGTATCTGTCTCATCATCAGTCGACCGTGAAACAATGGAAATTGGAATTATTCTTTTGTTTCACGGTTGACAGATACGACAGATAAGACTAAATGGAAACTAGGCTTTAGTATTGGACTGCTGATTAAGAATAGGCGGGCGCAACGTGACGTCACGAAATCTTCGCCTTCGAAAGAGCATCTTGAAATTAGTCTATAATTACGGAGTTTGGGGGCAAAAGGTTAACAACTGGCAACACCATCGCAAAATCTAATCGGTTTTACGAAAACGTAATTATATTTCTAACCTTTTAAAATGACAAGGTAGCTAAAATTTATTCACACCACAAGAAAGAGCGAGCTCCAATGAATTAGTAAAACTCTGCAAAGTTTCAGGTTTATAGGGTTAAATCAAGCAAAGATATAGATCTTTTTTTGCCATCCCATGCCATTTTCGCATGACTATATCTTTGCAAGTTTTTAACCAATCGCTGTCAACTTTGCCAGGTTTACTAATTTGGAAAGGGAACGCTGGGTTCAAATTGGCTGATTGCATTTTTAAACCGCACCGGGGGGGTTGAGGACCTCTTTTAAAAAGACCCCCTCCCCTGGAATTTCCACTCGTGAAACAGACCCCCTCCCTGGAATTTCCAACCTCATAAAAGACCCCCTCCCCTGGAATTTCCATTTTTGCTGGCAAAATACCCCTGGAAAATCTATTTTTGGATAAAATGTCCCTGGAAAGTCACCTTTTTTACCCCTCCCCCCTGGAATTTCCAGTCTCCAGACACACCCCCTCCCGTGGAATTCCATAGTCCAAAACAACCCCCCTGGAAAATTTCCATAGGTCCTCAACCCCCCCTGTGCGGATTAAAAATGCAATCAGCCATTTTAGCTTACTTAACAAAAATCGCATCCTTAATAGACGCGTGATATTTGCGCGCTCCTTAATAATGGGAGTACTGCATCCCTTCTGCGTAGCCAGTAGTCTTTCTTAATTGAGTGTGATTCACCATTGAGCAGGTAAGGTGCCTGATCCTAGCCTGCGTAGCTGGCGGTTTAGTGGGGTTTTAGCAGGTTTTTATAAGCGAAATCTTCGGTAGAAATGTTCGGTAGTTTGCTTGTTGTTCGATGAGATGGCCGCGCGAGCGCTGGGGCAAGGTGCGCCTGGTTAAAAAGTGCGCCCTGGGGGCGCATTAATTCGAAGAATTAATTAATTCGAAGAACTATAAGAACTAATTAACGCGGATAAAAACCTTCTAAAAAAATCTTAAGCGCACCCTAGCTCGATTAGTCTAGTGCTACTCTAGGTTGCCTGTACAAACTATTTTATGTCAGATTTTGCACCTATAAACTACCTGCCTGCCTTACCTTAACTATCTCTTTTATAACCAAATGTAACTGCAAAAAAAGTACAAATAAAGATTTTGTTGTTGTTGTTGTTGTTGTTCTAAAACCGCCAGCTACGCAGGCTAGCCTGATCCAGGAATGGAGGATTCCAGCTTTACCGCTGCATGTCGGTAGATGAGTGGCATTTTGCGAAGTGTAAAGAACACGCGATGCATCATGGGCATGAACGACCTGTACATCTACAGAATTGTACCACATCACCGATCATGTACTACACCGATTCTCTGTGATGCAGGCAGGATTGATTATTTGATGGGTTTCAATAGTAATAGCTCTTTGAATTAATTCGAAAGTCACTCATAGTCCTCATACTGGACAAAGGTTTTTGCATATTTGCGTTGAAAAATTTATCAACTGTACAGTAAAAAAAAGTCCTGTAGCAGTAAAAGAGAAAGAAATTAAAAAAGGAGGACTGGATGAGTGGTAGGTAGATTATTTACCGACGCACCCTTCCCATCGGCACAGCTTCGCCTTGCTCTCTGGCAATCAAAATAGTACAGAGACTTCACAAAAAGCTTATATTTGTGCCCCTTTAGCGCATTTTACCACACAGGAAAGAAAAGCTTTCTGATGCCCTTTTTGATTCCCTGTATCGGCGTAAACAAAACCAAAGCAATGATGGGCGAGGTGCGCGTCGGCTGACATGATACCCAAGTGTTTCTGCGCACCCCGCGCACTTGCGTTTCTGAGTGTAGACATCCAAGCATAATATAAAAGACTTGGATATAAAAAGTCGTCGAATCAAAGCTAAATCAGACAGGGAAAAATTGGTATGATAAAATACCTGCCATTTTTACGACACTTGTGGTAGAACATTAACAAATCGTTTGCTTCACTTCCGGTCACGGTAGCTCATCTGAACTGGATAATGTTTTTCAGGATTGCCCATCTCATATTTCATCGTCAATCCTCAAAACGGGCCGGGCAAAATAGACACGTTTATCACAATCCTCCGCTCTCTCGTCACAGCGGAGAATTATATAACTACAAACAACACAAGTTTAGATGACTGTTCGACTGTTACAAGCCATAATTTGGATCTATGGTATCACAGCGCAAAGGACCATTCTAAGTTTCGTGACACCAAGTATTTTGTCGACATTTTATAATAGTTTACTTTATGCTTCTCTGAGTGAAAGGTGATGAATAAACTAGCTCTAGTATTTTACTTAGGTAAGCGAATTTCAATGAAATGTAGATTTTCATTTCTGATGATGGTCGATGAATATTTATTTGTTTTTAAAAGTGATATTTTGTTAATTTTCCAGGCTTGACCTCGATGCTCTCGCCGCATGGGTTTAATATACAACACAAAAAGCCAACGGCACAATTCAATAAATGGGAACTTAGAAAAGATTTACATTCTGGATTGGAAGACGACATGTTGGGGTTTGTTGGAGAATCAACAGACGATCGCGGGCACAGAAATACTTACAATTTGCGCCAAGAAATGACAGAAAGAATTTCTGACGATAAATCAGAATTCCTTAGCAGGCACATTTTTACATCGACTGTCAGCCGAGAAAAATTATCAACTCCAAAAAATGAATTAATATTTCCTACAATAACTTCAAAGACAGATACTCTTGCAACAAGGACAACTCGAAAGGATGAACATATTGCTTCAAAGTTTGAGGAATTATTCGCATATTTATCCGAATGGGAGGCACTACCGCAAGATATTTCTACACGTCTACCGGAAGTTTCTTTGACATCTGCGACGTCCTCGAGTGTCAAGTCTTTATCTACGGTGTTTTCGCAAACCCCACGCACTTCCCATGAGCCAATAATAAAAGTATTTTCAAGCAAAGGTACTTCAAGTACTGAGTTCCTAAAGTCATCCATGAGTGAAGTGATTATTAAACGTCCAACCCCACACGTGAATATCAGTAGTAATGTGAACGGGTGGAACTCAAAACACCACCAGGCTATGGTCATTCCGAGTTTTAATATCTGGAGCAGTGCAAAAGTATCAGGCAGTTTCACAAGGGGTTATCGGCTGCTGAAGGTCACTGGGACATGTCAAAATCGAGAGATAATTTGGAAGAGCAAACCTCGAGAGTTTTTCATGTGAAAACCGAGCAGGCTGAGAAGCCATTCAGTGATCATAGCGAACCGTCTCGATATGCGACCACATCCGGTGCGCCAACAGCGAAAACATCCAAGTCATCTCTAGGTATTCCTCAAAATACAAGCAGCTATTTGTTTGGTGCTGACATTAGTGCGAGTGCATCGTATGTATTATTCGGGCGACAATTAAGCCCGAAGGCTGATAACGCGAATGGATTAATAACGGCGTCTTATGGAATCAAGTTTAAGAGTTCGAGTGCGGAACGGATTGGCTTTCTAATACCTCCCGTCTCGTCTACAAGTACAAGTACCACTCATTTCTCGCCTCCTGCGAGAACAAAGGACATTTTTGGAGGTACTCAATTAGTGGTTAATTCGAAACGGCAATTACTATCATCTGTTTCCAGTTTCCCTCGCGCATCTAATAATTCATCCTTATCTTTAGACTCGCATGTATCGGTTCCGATGGTGTCATCTGTATATGTCACGCAATCGCAGTCAATGACGTCATGGGGCGCGTCAGTAACCTATAGTCCTACGTCACTGTTGCCATCGCTGCCTTCGTCCACGTCACCGCCATCTTATTCTTCCGCCTTGCCGACGCCATCTTTAAATATGAGGTCAACAGTTCACGAGGAACGCTCTGTTGCAGGAATATCCTCGGCTTCAAAAGGAAATGGAGCTGCGAAAACGCTGATCCTAGTTTCGCTACTGACTTTGTTGAGCCCTCTGTCGATATCTGCAACATCAGTACCTTTGTCATCATCTGCATCATCATCGTGGTCGTTATCATCATCATCTGCGAGACCCATCTTACTATCACCTTCATCTTCTACTGTGTCACCAAAGCTAGCATCATTGACTGTGGACTCGCAACAATCTTCGTTTGGTGAGTCACCTTTTACATCAGCACTCCCCTCACTATCGTTATC
This sequence comes from Scolanthus callimorphus, assembly GCA_033964015.1. Classification (NCBI taxonomy): domain Eukaryota; kingdom Metazoa; phylum Cnidaria; class Anthozoa; order Actiniaria; family Edwardsiidae; genus Scolanthus; species Scolanthus callimorphus. The sequence continues at coordinate 70,361 of JAWWUD010000158.1, forward strand.
ACCATTGTCATCATCATCATTAGCTTTGTCATCCTTGACAGCATCTGCAACACCGTCATCAGCGTCAGCAGCAGCATCAACACAGCACCACCATTAGCATCAACAGAATCGTCACGATCATCAGCATCAACAACACAGTCATCGTCAGCAGCAGAATCAACAACAGCACCACCATTAGCATTTACAGCATCGTCACAATCATCATTATCATCATCAGCATTAACAACACCGTCATCGTCATCGTCAGCAGCAGCAGCATCAACAACAACAGAACCACCATTAGCATCATCAGCATCATTATCATTATCAGAAGCGGTATCAACTACATTACCAACAGCATCAACATCATCACAATTATCAGCATCAGCGTCAGCATCAACACCGTCATCATCATCATCAATAGTAGTAGCAGCAACAGCACCACCATCAGCATCAGCATCAACACTCTCATCATCGTTATCAGCAGCAGCAGCACTATCAACAGCATTACCATCAGCATCATCATCATTGTTATCATCATCATCAACGTTATCACCAATATCACCACGAACATCACAAATGTCATTGTCATCAACATTACCAAAGGCAACAGCATCATCAGATTCACTAAAATCTTCATCAGATGTTTCTTCATCAAAGCGAACATTACATCGATCGTCATCGGTATCATCAGCGCCAGTACAAAGTGTCAAGTCTGCCATTGAGTCCGCAAAGTCATCCGAGTCATTACATATAGGCAGCATTAACCACATAACTTCTGTGATTGCAGGTACGATGGCCCACTCAGATTCCTGGACACGGGAAACGCTATGGACAGTGTCGTGTTTACAACCATCAATTTCCTGGAAAACGGAAACCTCACACATGCCAACAACTTCCCTGAGGGTTAGCCCGTCGGTTACTCGCAAATCAGAGGCACTGTCTTCTGTATTGTTAAATTTAGAACCATCTCTTTCCGTTAAATTACAATTACAGTCTTTGACCACGTCGTTTTATTTACAAACACGTGTTAAATGGAAACAGGAAACATCCGCCTCGAAAATTTTGCAGTCATCAATGTCACCGATAATAGATGACATGGTTTCCAGCAACACTGAATTATCTCTTAGCACAGCACTGGACTCATGGGTAGAACAGAAAACTCGCGACACTGCAGCCAGTTCTATTACTAATCATCTGGGAGCCTTTGTGAGCCAAACTAAGGACGATTTATTTTCTAAAACAATGCCTTCTCGGTCGAGTGCATATGAAAGAAAGGGTGAGTTGGTAACCTCGGGTACTGATATTAAGCCCTCACAAACTGTTTTATTTGCTGCCAGCAACACTGCAAGTTCGCCAACAACTAGTTTATTTCCTGAGCTACAAACGCATTCTACAAGCTTGGAACCCTTAACGCGCACTAGTCTACTAGGGAGGACTTTTAGTAGCAAAGTAGGATCGTTGTCTGTTACCACTGAATTACTCCAATCCACTCTAATCCAAGAATTAAATAGCACACGCAGTTTAAAAGTCGAAAAACAGGTCTGCACCTCATACGGGAGTGGGCGGGTCACGAGAGCTGTTGACACGAGTGATTCAAGTAAGGTGCTTGCTACGTCGAAATCTGCAAGTGGCATTGATGCAAAAAGGACAACATTATTAGATGCGCACATGGGAGGTAGAAAGACAAATAGCGCACAAACTGGAGCTACTTTAGCTAGCAGTGAACATGAGTTGTCTACTACTGATATTCGTCCCTCGTTACCTCTTGGGCCCGCGACATTCACTGCATCCCCCCAGGCGTTTACCACTTCAACAAATCAGTTCATGGAAATTCAGTCCTCGTCTACTTATATTTTGCCTGGACAAATGGTGTCATCAGGTGGTACTTACCAGGAAACTGCATCACTCAGTGATTATCAAGACAACACACTGACAAAAGAACCAGGGATACCGATAATACCAGTCATCCGAACTGCTGTTGTCCAAGACACGTCTGTATCAACAAACCATGTCCAGAATGTTGGTTCTTCGTCATCGAGCCCCATCATGACGTCATCAATTATTGTGTCATCACCAAGTTTGGTCAACTCAAAGGTAGGGCCGTTACAAATGTTTGATAAAAGATTGATTTTCGCAGCGTCACTCTTTTTTACTGCGTTTTTTTTTTTATAATTCTGCGATCTCTGCACCGATTAATTAATTGTGTTTCCATTGCGTTCCCTGAATCAAATGCATCTAAGCAACCCGGTAGCTTTTGCAAAACCTCTGAGTGATGTTTGTGGTTGCGAAGTGTTTAGTTGTGCGATCGAAGGAAGCTGATAAAACACGGTTTGACTGTTGCTTCAGAATTCGCAGAATTACGAAAACTGAAGTAAGGCGAATGTAAACGGGCGAACTTTGTTGCTCAATAATTTACCATAATCGTGCGATACACAAAACATCCCAGAAAAAAATTGTTAGAAATCAGCGCACTGATACACAAAACATCCCAGAAAAAAATTAGTTTTGACCTTATTTTGAGTATTTCCTACGGTTTAGCAGATAAAATTTTGCTCTGATACAGATATCGCAGATTATTATTCAGCCATGCAATCACAATCAACGCCAAACTTGAGGATTTTGTATAGTTTAATATGCTCTTCCTCTTTATGTGGAGCTCGTTTCGATAATGGCAATATTAAGGGATTCGCTTGAAATCCGGCAATGCTCAACCTCATGCAATAAGTGTTAAATATATGTCATATGTGGAAGGCAGATATTGAAGTTTCATTAACCATATTTGGGCGTGCAGCACATCGATGTGCTGAATAATAGCGGTATTCACCCTAGAGACAGAAAACTCGTCCGAAACGAGTTTTCGTCCGGACGGAAAACTCGTCTTAGCGTGAAACCGGGACGAGACGGATTTTTGACGGGAAATCGTCTGAATTCATATCAGACGGAAAACTCGTCACACGGAAAACCCATCATGACGAGTTTTCCGTCCTTAAGTGTGAATACGGCTATTGAAATTAACCATATTTGGGCATGCAGCACATCGATGTGCTGATTAGCCGTATTCACACTAGAGACGGAAAACTCCTCTAAGTGTGAAACCGCGACGAGACGGTTTTTTGGACGGGAAATCGTCTGAATTCATATTAGACAGAAAACCTGCAGCCGAAAAAACCGTCATGATGAGTTTTCCGTCTTCTAGTGTAAATATGGCTAGTAATAGCCGTATTCACACTAGAGACGGAAAGCTCGTCTTAGTGTGAAACCGGGACGAGTTTTTGACGGGAAATCGTCTGAATTCATATCAGTCGGAAAACTCGTAACTGTTTTATAATAGCCGTATTCACACTAGAGACGGAAAACTCCGGACAGAAAACTCGTCTTAGTGTGAAACCGGGACAAGGCGGATTTTTGATGGGAAATCTTAGTGTGAAACCAGGACGAGACGAATTTTTGACGGGAAATCGTCTGAATTCACATCAGACGGAAAACTCGTCAGACGCCAAAAACCGTCATGACGAGTTTTCCGTCCTCTAGTGTGAATACGGCTAATATCAACATTTATGCTTCGTCCTTTTCTGGATGCTGAAATTTTACAATAGATGATAAAAAATAAAACAATAAAAATTATGTAATATACGCCTGTCTAAAAAGATGTGTTTTAAGATCCCTTTTGGAAATGTTTAGATTTTTGGGTAACAAAATAACAACATCATGTTATTGTTCTGTGACCGCCAAGGCGCGCCCGAGCATGTCGCGCCATTTACATTTGCATTTCATGTTCATTTCCCTGTCGGGTGATCACTGAAGCTTGGTGTGCATACGTTTATATGGGAAACTTTAAAAGCTCTCTGTGCATTCATAACAAACGTTACTCTGAAGCAATTTTTTGTTCAAAATATTTCATTTCTTTAGTTTAGTTTAGAATTCTTTCACAAAGCAAGGGACAAAAGGTTTGGACTTACCACAGGCAGACCAAGCAAATTGTCCGTAAATCAAGATCGTGCGTGGACTTGCCTCACAATGTCTCCTCAGTTGTGTTTATCCGACCTGAAATTGCTCCAAAATACCGCTCCAAAAACGCGAGATTCTGATAAATGAACGGATCGGTAGGGATCCGACATCGAGCAGGCCAAAAACGCACTGGTATCCACACGATGCCTTGGCAACCGTAAACAATCGTGTGCGAATTCGAAACGTCGAGAGGGTGTTTTGTTTAGTACGGTGTAAGAGCCGGAAGCTGCATACCTAATTACACCTTGTGAAAGGATAATGAAAGGAGGAGCGAGTGATATTTTCAATGAACTGTGGAAAGGCTCAGAAACAGCTCGAAGGGCTCTCTCCCAAAAATACAACTCAGGAGACACTGAGAGGCAAGTCAACTTTATGATTTACTGATAATTCGCCTGGACTGCCTGTTGACTTACTGGAGTGTTTGTTTTGGGTTCGCAATATTCCAACATTGCTTCATTCTATTCAAGACTACTCATGAAATGATGCTAATGGTAATTAGGCTTCGTTTAATAGCATGTCACAAAAATGCTGATAATCGTAATTTTGGAGGCTTTTGACAATTTATGATCATCGTAGTTTTAATTGAATTTGAGATCATGTGGCGATGGAAGTGCGCACGGCCTTAGTGTTCTAGAAGATACGAGCTTCTATCATCCCATAACATGATACTTGTGAACTATGCAGTCTTAGCTCGATATTGTTTTAATCGCGCGTACGAGTGCTATCGAGATCCAGTGCGCGCGCTTTACGCCCTACTTGTATTACGATCTGACCGATAATGAATTGATGACAAAAAAAACAACTAAATTACAATACAATACAATTCGATACTTTCTTAGAAAAATGGGCGATTGCAGCAATAAGCGCGCGCTCTCATTTACTCAGAATGCCGCACGTGCTTTTTTAAAGGCCCATCATCAACCGAGAGCCTTTGCAGAGCCAGCCGACAATTTGAAAAGAAAAGAAAACGGGCGCAAAGGCTCCCAGTTGACGATGAGCCTTTAACAGTTTGATTGACATATTCAATGAACCATTGTCGTTTTTGCTGATTGCACTTTGGAGGACACGTCAAAATCAATGGTGGACAGATCGAAACTCGGGTCTCTGTAATTCCTGCAAGTTTCATTCAAAATCCACCGGGTTTTTTTTTTTTGCTACTTTTGCCGAAATTCTTATCAAAAGAGGTTCTTCTGTTACTTTCTCGCTTATAAGGTGAATGATACCAGATATGGTTTTGGACGTGAGGTGTTGAAAAACGACAATTTCTCGTCGGGAATTTTGTGATATGCAAATATCCCTCATTTACCGGCATGCAGCGCGCGCGTGCATTCCTATAATAATAATAATAATAGGTCTTTATTTCCATATGATAAAAATACATATCCTATGTTACAATGTATGATAAAAAGCGAGTTTACAAATGAAATATAAAAGATAAAATGGTAAAATGGTAAAATTCTAAAATCTATTGCACTCGTTCGAGTCGTATCAAATGTACGAGTGTGGCATGTAGAGTGACCACATAGCTACTTTATGCTTTATGAGACAAGCAAGTTCTTGGTCGAAAATAGAGGGACTAATCTATTAGATTTCGATGTTTCGGTGCAAGAAACGTTTTGGATTGGCTGAATATTTTCCCGCCTAAATTCCCGCGGTGGATGTTAGCGCGCGTGTGCTGACACAGGAAGCCCGTAAAAAATATTTTGGTGAGATAAAAAAATTGATGAGGAAGGGAAAAGTTTTTTATTATTTTTTATTATAAGGTGACGGAGTTTTTCCTGTTTTAATATTGCAACAATCTAATTTGCTCATCATTTCTGAATCTTATCACGCTAGTCTTTGATACGAAAGAAACTCAAAACTTCTTATCGGATCAATAAACAAAGTGTCTCCCACAAAGTCTGGTTTGTTCTTTATCAAAGCTCCTTCCTCTCACCTTCCATATACCTCACTTTCAAAATTATTAAGGCTTACTCTACGGCTTCATTTAAATACTTCTAAGTCTACTTCACTTAGATGTCAATATCCGCGTACGTTCTCTTTTTCGGCTTATTTTGTGTCGAAGGAATCAATTTTCCTCATTCTCTTTTTAGTTATTTTATCGCGAGACGGGTAAATTGTTATTTAGCTTATCAGCAAACGGGCTTCTGATTGGCTGATTGTACCGTAACGTGTCTGGGAGAATGAATGCAAACTCCTTTCTGTGATAAGCTTGTCGAGCCGACTACGGGGAATCCTTCACTGGCCATTTTGTAACTCCGTACTTCTTGGTTTCTATACTGTATAATTCTGTATGGATGTTGTCCAGTCATTGAATGACAATAGAGAAGGTACGTTTCTTTGTACCCACAAACAGAGAAAGTCTATAGTGATATTATCTATGTATATGCTATTGTATAGCAGACAGTTAAAATGGCCAACTTCATTAAGAGGTATTCTGAGAGAAACGGTTCAGTTTTCTTTGATTCAAATCTGTCATTTTGATCACTTGTGACTGCACAAGTAATCTGCCATTCCGTCCTACAACTACAACTTTAGTACTGAGTCTAAGGAAAAGAATGAAATGTCATTATATTGTAAAAGCATGCTGGTCTTCCTAGCAAGAAATAATTTATATAATTTTTCACAATATTTTTTACATTTGCGAAATATAAAAAAATAATAGCAAAAATAAATGTGAGAATAAAAGATATGCATGAATATTTTTTATTCTAAATGCACAACACGTCTAGTCGCGCGGAGGAATTCTCGCATGTCTGAAAAGCCCGATCTCATATTTTTACTTTCAGTTGTATCCGTTTTTCCCACTCTACAATCTGTTTGGGAGATTTCGCTTTCATATGCAAAAAAATCGCTAATGTAATATGATCATATACAAGCCCGTAGCTCAGGCCCTTGGAGGGGGGTTCGTTGTTTTCATTTTTCCAGAGGCAGAGGAAACTCTATATACACAGTATTTATAGCATTTTTGTCGTGTCTCCTAGCTATTTTCAAGCAAAAACCTCGTTTTTCTGGCCCGAGGGGGGTTCGCTCGAACCCCTTCTCCTACTGGCCTGATATGAATTTGATTTTAATACTTGTAATTAAAGAGAATTGTGTGGCGTTTTCTGTGATAGCTAAGAACAATACCCCGAAGGTGACGTGAATAGCGGTGGGTATGTACCGAGACGCGAAGCGTCGACACCGACCCTGAGGGGGATAGTTGTTTTAGTATATACCAAATCAGTAGAATAAAAGACGGTTTTAAAAGATTCAAGACGCAGTATCGCGCGCGAAAAGAGCCGCCATTTTGAAAGTTTTCTCAAAACAGTAAATAGTTAACAATTATTCCTCGAGCCCGAGTGGGCTCAGAGGCCACGAGGGCGAGAGGAATAATTGTTTTAGTCAAATTACACTAGTAGATCAATTTGTATAGCCAAAAACATTTTTCTGTCTGGTCATTTGCCATTTTTTGGCTTTCAAATCCGACACTTTTCGCTACTAGTAGGCTATAACTTATAGCCTAGTAGTAGCTCAACCAATCAGAACGCAGCATTGACAATATCCTACTAGTGTGATTTGACTAATGTTTGTTAGTATATACTACACGGGAACCTCCATAGATCGCGCGTTTTGATTGGTTCGCTATCTCGGAATATTGCCACAATATCCCGAGATCGAAAGCATTATCCCGAGATTGAGGAGCGAGTGCAAGTGGTTCGCATATTTTTTACTTTCTAAAGGAACTATTTGATTCGAAATGCAACAAAAGTCCTTCTCAATTAACTTATGTTGTCTGTTTAGTCTTCCAAGGTAAATCAGAGAGAGAATTTATTTCTTGAACTTCGAAAATTTGCTGTTCTTGTTTTTCAGTTCTTCGGAATCAGAGGCAGAGGTCGATACGGCACTTTTGAGAGGCGAATTACATTCACAACAACATATTAATTAAAGGCAATTTTGTCGAAAACATATCACAAGAAACTCTTAATCTACATTGAACATTTACCTGTAGGTTGAAAGGCACTGTAAATCGTGGAAGCCAGCCACTGAGTGCAGTTTAAGAGAGTATCGCGATTCACCCTGCCACTCTGTGTTGTTGTGAGCCGTCAATATTTTGTGGTATTGACGGCTCAAAAAGAGCTAGCAAAATTCAACTTTTTTCGCACGAATTTATGTTTCATTTCATTGTCAATAGTTAGAAATAACGTTTAGCTATATTTCTAGCAATATCTTATGGCAGAAAGAGATTTTTTTCGCCGAAAAAGATTGAAAAATGTAAACAGAAAATGCTCGAGCTCGTGCGAAAAGCCCATGTGATTGCGTGAGATCGTGCGTAAATGTAATGAGAATTGAAATTTCAATCGACAATTAAATAGCACTATTTCTTGCCATTTCCTCCAGAAAATCTTCAAGAATCGCGATACAATATTAATTACAATTTTGAGACGGCAATTCCACAAAATATTGACGGCGTTGGAAGAAAATATTTTCACGTATTTTCTCCCAACTAGCCGTCAATATTTTGTGGAATTGCCGTCTCAAATCGTAATTAGTATATAGAATTTCAGTTACACGTCGCCATGTTGATTCGCTTGATCACGAGCCATCCGACATCAAACGTATTTAAAGTAGTCTCTTTTTTATGAACAAGATCTTCCTCATTGTCCCAGAGTTTGAATAGGTTAATTTCCCAAATTTCTGTTTGAATATTCCAAGCGAATCTTGAATTTCTCTGTCAGCGGGTTGAAAAATATAGTCATCCACCGGTGGTGAAAATGGCGATCAAATCAAAGTGTTTTCAGCGAGGCAACTCTGCAGTTCACAATCCATGATCCAAGGCACAAAATGCGAATTTATCCCTCGAATCCATCCTTGCAACCTTAGAGAAACTTAAATCTTTTATCGTAGTCGATATTTAGGTTTTTTGCTTCTCTAAAACAGCAGCAAGTTTCCACCATGTGTTGAGTAGCCGAATGCTTGTAGTGAAGTCTGACGTAATGTCGCGTGCGTGACAAACGTCACGCATACAGAAAGAGGCTACAAAATGTCGGCAAATGCCACATTTAGTGTCGTTCGGATATTTTTTGGAGTGTTCCCGTGTAGTATATACTAAAACAATTATTCTCCTCAGGCTCCGTGAATAGTGGCGAATAGTCCCCTCGACCTCCGGTCTCGGGGACTATTCGCCACTATTCACTTCGCCTTCGGCGAATAATTGTTAAATATCTACTATTTCAGGAACCAATCAGAGCGCGCGAAAATGACTATTCACTGATTTGGTATATACTAATTAATTATAACTTAGAGTTAATTATAATAGTGACTACTAATTGGGAAGACGTAAAGTACTATAGCTAAACACTGCAATATAATATAAAACTCTTGAGATATAAGATAATGTGAAACAATCTAATATCTTGCGCGATCTGATGTCCACGCCCGGTAGACACATCCCGTTTCTAAGTCACGTTATAATGCACCAAATGTCACATGCCGCGGGCGCCGTCCATTATAGGAAGTCGTCCGTTATGGGAAGTGGCCAAAGCAAGGGAACTTCATTTCATAGTTATACAGATTAGGGGGCACCCACCCTAGACTCACCACCTCAAGGCTCACAAGCTAAGTACGGCTTTTTGAATAAGTACAAACGTCGATCCTAATTTTAGACGCACCAATTAATTTCTATTTGATATACAAAAATCAATAATTTCGAAGGACATAGGAACGATTAATGTGAACAAATATTCGGTCTATATTCATATCACCTAGCAAATTAATTCTTGTGTTCTTTGCTCTTCGTAGGTAATTCATCAGGAGCCATCTCGTGTTTCCTCTGCGGTAGGAATGGATTCTTCACTCATTGTCCCCAGTCCTTCACGCACAGTCTTCCCGTCATCCTCCGCGAATACCGATGGTAACCTGTCAGTGATCACTGATCCGAAAACAATCACACCCGCTGATCTCAGCACTGCTGGCTCAGACAGTATATTTCTCCTCATAACGGTGGCCACCGTTCCCGCAGTGTTGATCATTTTAATAGTCATAGTTCTGTTTATTGTATACAAGCGACGCACGGGTAAAAAGTCTCGAGAACCGATCTATTCGATCAAAGTAGAATACCCGGATGAGAACAAAACTCAAATGCGCCCGCGATGGCGGAACAGCCGCCTCGACTTGACAATCAATGGTATTCACATCGATCTCGAGTTCCCGAACTCTGCTGATAAACGGCATAGCGCGCGCATCTCTGGCGTACCTAACCTGACCGAGGCACAGATGAAAGAACTCCAGATACTCTCAAAAGAATGCAAGGAAAATCTGGAATGGATTAATGAAGTGCTGGAGCGTGAGATTGAAACTCCGCTGTGCCCTGCTGTTGCGAGCACTTCCGAAGGTGACCGACTGCTCTGCGCAAAGCAAAGGGACAGTCTCTATTCCGGGTGCTCAGAAAAGGAAAAGGAAAATTACGAGGTCAGCGAAAAGCTGATAAGACGGGATTCTTCTCCAAAGCGCGCCGCGGGTTATGTGCCCAAGGTTATAAGGCGGTGGCAAAATCTTGAGAGGGAATCCCCACGGAGGGAACCCCCCGACGGGGAATCCACTTGGAAGCCAGGAGAATCCCAGTGCGTTCCGAAAGAATTTACTTATAAGGGTATGGCCAATAATGAGAACGATAGCCCGTCGGTGAAAGATTCAGGGATTATGTCATATCGGAAAGAGATAGACGATTTGGAAGTCGAACTGCCATTTCCATGTTTGGTGAAAGAGTCTTACGATCCGCTGGTTTTCATTGAGGATGGATTAGAAATGACGGAGCAAAAGACCAAAGAAATCAATGAAATAAAAACGGCAGAAACACCACTTGACGAGACTCTTGATGCTCCCGAAAAGCGCGGCAAACAAAAACGCAAGAAATCTGTCAGCAAGGACAAGAAACCCACTAAAAAGAAAGGTGTAAAAGAAACAGCTTCTTCTAAGCCACCTCTCCTGAAAACTCCTGTATTTGAGCTGCCAACTACGCATGCGCCAAATAATGAGCTAGATAAAGATGTGCTAGGCGTTCCTTATCGAGGCCGCCGGGAACTTGACACCAGAAATTTACCCTGCCCTACCCTGCGAAAAGGGCCGAAAATGCGGTTTGAGACTTTATGATCGCTTGAAAGCAGCGCCTGGATGTTATTGAAAAGAATAGACTGCATAGCGGCAGAGGGGAGAACGTTCCTATCTGGTATTGCCCTATTAATAAGGCATTTTGAAAGACCTAGTTATTTTTATAACAGTTTTACCCTACAATTGTAAAGATCTTGTTTGACTAGCCAATGAAATTCGTTTATCAGACACCTGTCATTTTCAACCGATATGCACGTACAATACAAGCACTGATTTCTTCTTGTTCTCTGCTTTGTTGTTCTAATTATACCGACCGCAGCGGCATAGAAACACGAATAAATACCAATCTAAAATAACAAGGTCTGCCAAAACGCCTTATCAAGAATATATATCAGAGGAACGCCCCTACTTATGAGTCCCTGGACATATCTATTCTCGTACCCAGATCTCCCCGGCTCGTCTCCTCGCGGTGGAGGCTCTCGTGACAGCGACTTGCGCATGCGCGAGATTTGATACAGAGCCGCAATCTCGTACCCAGAGCCCGTGCATCTTTGAGCCAGCGGCAAGATCTTGGCGCTGGCCTAAAAGATACGCGGGCTCTGGGAACGAGATTGACAGAGCCGCTGAGGGAAGGAATTTTCTGCGCATGCCCCAACGCTAAAAATCAGCCAATGAGCGAAGGCGCTAGGAGACGACCCGGGGAGCTCTGGGTACGAGAATGTAAAATATCAAGAAAGTTCCCTTAAAAAGTGTCGTTTTCCTCAAAATGTCCTTTTTATACTTACCATGTTTGGAATTCCAGACGGTTTTTCTAGTTAATTCTCGCGCTAAATTGCCGAAAACTTCCTCAAAACTTGCAGATTATTGAGAGAAACGTTATTCGTGTAGGTCGTCTGAACCTACTACACAGGTAGCCCGCGTTGCGCACGAGTAGGCATTGACGAAAACGACACCTCTTTCCTGATATGATGACTGCAGTCCCCTCCCCCTCCCCCTTTAGAGTTGTTGCACAGGCTAGTAAAGAACGAAACAAAGTTTCATAAAAAGGCGCCTTATAGCACTGTTCACGCTGACGTCATCCAGTGTTATTAATGTATGAATAAACGTGTATGAGCAGTATGAATAAACCTTCAAATGAAGCTAGTTGTTAAAATCGGAACTTCTTCAGTAAAACAATTTATATGATTTTCGTGTCTTTGAAAGATATGATGTTGTGATGGAAAAGAACTGTCTTTATTATCTTTATTATCCGAATAGGTTTACAGAGAGACCAATGCTACAAACATTATGCGAAAAATAAATTTCTGATTTTTATCTTGCACGGGCGCTAAAAAAATTCATTCAAGATGGCGGACGGTGAGTCACGTAACATCGTTACAATGGCAACAACAACTACATCCTTAAAAGGGGTGGACCATTAGAAATTGGGGGAGGGAAGCCAATCCTTTCAAAAAAAAAAAATCTTGCAGAGATTCAAGCTAGAAAAAAAAATTCTACAAAGACATGGCTTGGGCTCTCGATAAAAAGATGCCTGAGGCTGCTTAATACTTAAGACAGATTTTTTTTGAACTTCGAGCAATTTTGCCAGAAAGCGGCAAAAAATCTTGTTACTCGAAATAAACAAAGTTGTTACTTTAAATTTAGTCTCATTTCAAAGGTCTTCATGGTAGTGTACGTGTATTATCGCGCCGGTAGAAAATTTCCAGAGGAAGCTGAGATTTTTTTTTGTTTGTTACAGATAGACGTATTTCGTACCTAAAATGGTGATGTCAATCACAGCCTATATAGATTCTATAGAATTTTTCCATTTTTGAACGCTTATTTCTGTGGCGGAGCGAGCCCAGTCCTCTGCCTTTTGTGATATTTCGAAATGTGAACCACAAATCTACAAATTAGGATAGAAATCATTGAGTAACAGTATTTTTGGCCAAACGTTGCTCGAAGTTGTAAAATAACCTGTCTTAATAAAAATTTCGGCGTGCTTCGCGCGCATAGAAGAACATCTGATATAGTCTGTGAGAGCTCACGCAACGAAGACACTGCCCTCGCACCGTTTACAAGAACAAGTGTAGCTTACCAAGGAAAAACTCTGCCAAAAGTGCCCTGCAGTGATAGTCACTGTTCGAAAGGAGAACACTTAGGTAAGCGCGAGTTCGACGTTATAAGCATAGAAATTCATCATTTGGACCGCATCATGCAAATACGAAATAATAAATAATAAACCTACAGGCTTTGTTTACTATACACAAAAAAACGGAATGTTCATCTACCCTTTCTCTGAGGCTTGATGAAATGCGTTTATCAAAATTCGCGCGCAACGAAAGAAAAAAGCGGTACCCTCTATCTGTAAAATGTCTTCCGCGAAAACGTTCAACAGCTCTGAGGGGGGATCACGTTAATCACTGTACTTATAGAGGGATGAGGTTCCCTGTATTTGGACCGTGTATTACCAAAAATCCTCTGACCCCCGCCCGCCTATTCCTGACTCTGACAAGTTTCGGTATGTATGTATAACGTGTATTACAAGATAATTTGTGTGTGTGTCTGCGAAGAAAAATTCGTACATGGCCTTCGAGTCCGAAAAAAATGCTTGCACAACTGATCCCTGAAAAAATATTCATACGCAAAAATTGCCACCCCCGGCTCCCCCAATTTCTAATGGTCCACCCTACGTTTGAGTTTGAAAGATTTTCGTTGAAAAATAATGAAGCAAAAAGCAGGCCCTCGTTTTACAGTCATGCCTTTTCACTATACAAGACCCATTCACGAGACCTGTCAATGATAAAAGCTGCGCGGCGCGCATTGAACATGGAAATCAGCAGACATCGCGCACGGGAAGTTTAGCTTCCCCTGAGAATTAAATTTGCAAGTTTAATCGACGGCACAAAACAGGGCTGTCCATGCGTCTATGCGTGTGCAAGCGACATTGTCACAAAATGTGAGCTGGCGATAAACTTGTCGTTTGTTTTCAATGCCGTCTCATAAGCCAGTCGTGGTTCTGCATTTGTGACTGTAGCATGTGGATGAACGAAGAAAATGTCTCTTGGTTCGACAGAACAAGTAAGTAAAATATAAGAGCGGAAAGTCTGTAGCTATTAGCTTCTTATTTCAAGATAAGAAGATTTTGACAATAATTCTCTGGTATTTGCTGTGAGTGCCATGAAATGGAATGGAAGCCGAAAGAGTTGCCTGTATGTATAGGGAACGCACTTAATGTTGACGGTCAAACGCTTGTACTTACTTGTATGCTGTAGTCTATGTTATATACAGTAAAATCTCAAGAAGAAGCTACTATTTTCTGGGTTGGGCTAAAACATTTATTGCATTTTTACTGTAAGATTCTTATAAAGTTCCAAAGAGCGTCGGTGGCAATCCGCTGTTTCTTGTTCGATTTTGCGACGGAATTGAATGCGTCATTTCCCTTTTTTTTCTATTAAACAACCAATACGGAACGCGAGTTCTATTCCAATTTCCTGTCACTTCGCCATGGACGCCATGCAGTAGACGTCTGCAGGTGATAATGATTTTACGGGTTTCCGGGAAGCACTGTAAATTGTACCCCCCCACCCTCCCCACCCCCCAATTGGTCAAACCTGTGAACATGTTGCCGTTCATAACTTGATCCTTTGAACCGTATTCACGGAAACAAAATTGACATCTAACCGCCTTGTCGAGCCTTGTAACGATATGCAAATTTTAGGGACATTTGCTTCCTCTTTATTGGTCCACCCGGTGAAGGTGTTTTAAATTTGTATGCACGGATTTATCTGTAAGGTTCTGACTCGTTAAATACTAGTCGATTCATTTTTTATTGCCCCTAAAATGTTTTACACAAGACTAGAAAGCGCAACAGCTCTAGAACTTTAGCTACAAAATCGCTGAGCGCCGGTTTTTTAAAATATTTTTCGATCCGGGAGAATTTGTGGGTTCAAGGCTCGGATCACCCGGCAAAAGCGAGCCCAGGGCTTAGTGTCTGTCGCTATTTTGGAAGCTAGAAATCATTGGAATAAAACAATGGAGGGAACTTTGGAAAATCTGGGAGCCTTGTCAGGTATGTTACTATAGTAAATTCAATACAAAGTGTTTGCGCGAAATATAATCATATAGTATATATTATATGCCCAGGTTTCCCGTGCAGGTGTATGGAGCATATTATTTTTCACTACATGAGGGGAATATATCTCTTTGTATGCGAAGGAAACCTTTCAAAAAATTGTGCTCTGAAAAGTATATTTCTTTATAGATGAAGTTATTTCTTTCAAATTAATTTCATTGTTGTAGGCAAATGATTTTACAGAAAGAGACATTGTTTAATGAATGTGCGCTATTTGAGGACCATATGCCTGCATATGCCTAAATTACGTTTTTCGTTGTCACACAAGAGGGCTGGCGGTACGGTCACGACATCTTTTCGAAAAACTAGAATAAATGGACTTAAGGGTGTATCTGCCGGTAAGCCAAGGAAACACACTGGCTTACCAATAGACAAATTTCGATTGATTAAAATTCCAACTTGAATACGAGGGTCAGGGGGATAAAACAAAAGAAATAGCTTACTCATTTTTCGATGCCGACGCGGTTTCTTTTGATTTATTCCCCTCGGCTTCGGACTCAAGTAAGAATTAATATATCGAAATTGGTCTATTTTTCGACAGGTATTGAAAATACCCGCTGCGTATCTACCCCGGTATTTATCTGTTTTGTAGACCTAGCTCGCCCGTCATTGTCGCGGGCCAAATGGCTTTTCAGAGTGTTACAAGAAAAAAGGGACTGAGCAAAGTCCTGGCGGGCCTGGGAAGCGAATGTAATCCAGCCAATGTTGCGATAGCACCAGAACAACTCTAAGAATATATAACTTTTTGGGCTTCATTCGAGGCCACCCCCCACCCCAATCCGTGCGTGTCGCGAGCTACAAACCTACAAACACGAACAGCGTTTCTCTTCAAAATCTGCAAGTTTTGACGAACGTTTTGACAAGTAGAATTTTGGTAAGACATAAGCTAGGAAAACATCTGGAATTCCTATTATGGTATATAGAAACTTGCATATTAGGAGTTTTAGAAAGCGACACATTTTATCGACAACTATCTTTGAGTATATTTCAGAGGCGGATACAGGGGGTTCCGTCATGTTCCGTTCTTCTTCACTCCTTCAAAAACTGATACGGGCAATATGTGAGGAGAACTCATCCGCGAGCGGTGTAGATATCACAATAAAATTTATATTGTTCTGGCGCGGGTTGTTCAAGGTGGATTAAATTTAAACCAGGTTTAGTTAGTGAACAAAACCATCGAGTCACCGTCCATGGTAATTAATCCTGGATTAGTGTTAAACCACTTTCGAGCAACCGGACCCTGATGCTCAAGGGGGGTTTCGTGGAACCCTTGGAACCCCCTCTGGATCCGCCACTGTATTTAACTCTAAAATATTTACATAAAACGTTGCCTTATTTTCTGCTTATACAATGAATTCTCGTGGCATACTGCACAATATCCCACTTGTCACTTGTATTTCTAAGCACTAAGCAGGCTCGTGTGTATACCAGAAAAAAGTGACCCACCCGTGTGATCACAGGTACCGCAAGTTACATTGTTGTATTCTATGATTGAAATATTTTGAATGAATAAATAAAGATTTGTCTTCAGATTTTTGTCTCGTGTGTCAATAGACCTTTGAGAAGTTTTTCTTATTTCCACAGGAAGCAACGGAGAAACAATCCATCACTATAGCTGGATAGAGAAGCCTGAAATTAGTAAAATGCGAAAGTTCGAGAGGAAAATCTTTTGAAATAATGAAGAAATGGCAAGGTAAAGTTCGCGCGATTTTAATACCGATTCGTTCGGCAAACGAGAAATCTTGCATACCGATCTGATGCAAACTTTGGAGGCTTGGTCGCAAATCCTATACGAACGTACACAAAATTCGAGAAATTTGCCAGGCTATTTCTTCGTTATTTCAGAAGATTTTCCTCTGAAACTTCCCAATTTTACTAATTTTGGGCTGCTCTTTCCAGCTATGTTGAGGGATTTTTTCTCCGTGGCCTCCTGTGGAAATAAGAAAAACTTCGGAAAGGTCTATTTAACAGTAAATATATGGGCTCGCATTCTGGTAGAATTTCGCGATGAAAAAAATAAATGTCACAAATCCGGAAAAATTATTCTTACCTCTTGTTTAGGCTTTTCTTCATAATCATGTGAAGTTTCAGGCCATTTCATGCAGTTTTGATGAAGTTCTCCTATTAATACTAAGAGAACTTCATCAAAACTGCTTGAAATGGCCTGAAACTTCACATGACATGATTACTGCGGTTTTCATAATACTGCGAACTCTGCTATTGATTTCCAACCGTAAAACCGCGTTCTGGCTTCCGTCAATCAAACTCGCGAGGTGTTCGTTGTTACTCTTTGTGCTTTTTGATTGGCCGGCGCCTAAGCATTGCTTAAATAGCTTCCTGTCGTGACAGCAATGGTTACGTGCTGGCCAATCAAAAAGCATAAAGAGTAACGACGAAAAGACTCGGAAGTTTGATTGACGGAAGCCAGAAGGCGATTTGACGGTTGGAAAACGTTAGCGAGAGTTCGCAGAATTATGAAAACCGCAGTAAGAAAAGCCTACTAAAACAAGAGGTAAGAATACGTTTTCCGGATTTGTGACATTTATTTCATCGCGAAATTCTACCAGAATGCGAGCCCATATATTTACTGTTTAATTGACACACGAGACACAAATCTGAAGACAAATCTTTATTTATTCATTCAAAATATTTCAATATATATACAGCAATGTAACTTGGGGTAATACCTGTGGTGTGATGCCAGGCTTCCGGGCCTCCTGTTTCTCTTTACTCTCACGGGCACACGCTGACCTAGTGCTCACACGGGCTCAGTCATCCGTGCTGCTTTTGTCCTCCTGTCATGTCTCAGTTGTTACTTTACCTCCTTTCCGAGCTCACCAGAAAGCTGTTCACTTATTTGAACATTTCTGGCGCTCAAAGCCCTGCAATGGCATCCCTCAAACGTAAAGCTGAAGTTTTATCTTCTACGGATTCAGGAGAACCAAGAGCCAAACGCGAACACTTGGGCGCGCGGGGAAGACAACCTTCTCTTATCGATGTTGACGGCTTTGGACAGAGCATTTGTGTTTTAACAAGTGGTGGAGATGCTCAGGGTAAGTTAGTTATGAATTGAACTTCTATACACTACCTCATTTGTCGTGTCTGAAGGGAAAACTGCGAGCTTTTACCCGGAACTTTCCAACGCATGAACCATGTTTATCGGCTACAAATACAATATTTGCATGTAGGCACTTGTGTTATAAATCCACTCAAAACATTTTCTAATCTCCAAGTGCCCTTCTGAAGTTGCTAGGCACAGACTAGGAGCTACGCGATGAAGTGGATATTTGTTTATTTTTGTGGTCGATCGCTGTATAAAATACAAAAGAGTTGTGTCAAAGATCATTAATGATTAACAGAAGGAGGTGTGAAAATAATAAAATGGAGCCATTTAAAATGGTCAACGAGGTACCGATATAGAAAGGTTGCCTGGTTGATAGCAGGGCAAGTGTTCTCTGTGTCATGAACCAATGTGTCCTTGTTGTTAAAGATGGCTAGACAAAAATGTTTTTGCTGAAAATGTCCATTTTTTTCCAAAAGAGACAAATTCAGTTTCAGGTCTACAATCACTAATGGGACATTCCATTTTTTATCCGCTCCCCCCCTGTGGAAGACAAAATTCCGACAGGCCCAAAATTGGCCAATTTAGATCCGACAAGTCCATTTTCAGGAATCCGACAGGTCTGTGTAGCCTTATTATTTCCGAAGGTTACAATTTTAGAGAATCCGACAGGTCCATTTTCAGGAATCTGACAGGTCTGTGGACAATTTAATAAATCCGACAGGTCCATTGTCAGGAATCCGACAGGTCTGTGTCTTCGTGTAGCCCATTTTTTTCCGAAGGGTACAATTTAATGAATCCAACAGGTCTATTTTCAGGAATCCGACAGGTCAAAAAATAAAGGTCGAATTGTTGTCTTCCACAGGGGGGGAGCGGAAAAAAAATGGAACGTCCCAATCCCTTCTAATATTAGCTTCCTTATTGCATATATTAGTTGTTTTTTTCTCAAATACACATTACTCAGCATTTTTTAATAAACTATTGAATGTAAATAACTTGACATACATATCAGGGAATACATGCTATTTTCCCCTGAGGCTATCTACTTGTTCCCTTGAAGGTGTAGCTGAGAACAGCTTGAAGTTACAATAAAATTATACAAGTCACTGTAAAGATAATACTACTGTAAACATGTCCAATACCTTTTTCAACCATTGACTCACTAGCCATAACTGCCTGATAAGCTCCATGAGTTCAAAAATATCTTAATATCAAAACATGGAAATGCTTGGAATTTCTGCATGCATAGCAAAGCTGCCAGGGATGTGTCTCACTCCTATTTTTTAAGCTGAAATTTTGGAAATAATATAGGGTTAGGTAGGGTTAGACACAGGGTCACACATTCTGCAGGCTTGATATGCTGACTTGCAGAGCATCTAAGTTTAGAAACCACTGTAGACGTTGTCTTGTAATAGTGCTGTATGTTTTTTTAAAGGTATGAATGCAGCAATAAGAGCAGTGGTCCGTATGGGGATGTATGCTGGGGCAAGGGTGTATACAATATGGGAGGTAAGGAGAGAAACACCTTGTATCAATAGTACAGTACCGTACCTGTGTATGTATAGTAGAGTGTTCTATTATAGGAATTTATTTGATTGCAAAGATTCCAATATACCATTTGACTATTTACAGTAACAATTGATCACCAAAGGCCTCAGGCAACTAATTGTTTAAGATAATTACTCAAGTGACTTTTAAGATTTCCGACAAAAGATTAATGTTGTTTCTCGTAATAAAGTGTGCACGCAAACCCCAATGCTTTCAATTTCCTATAGAATATAGCAAAATATGATGAACGTCTCCACCAATCAGCACACAGAATTGCTTGAGTAATTATACTAAAGACATTTATCACTTGATTGACAGCAGATTACTTTTTAGCTAAGTTTTCTTTTATTATTTGGCAACAATAGACATATTATTCACACTCTGATTGGCTCCTGAGCAGGCATTCCAGAGGAATTACAGAAATCCTGTAATGCCGCTCACAGCTCATGACTGTTTGGATATCTTGGGAAATAATATCATGAACCTGCCTCACTTTGATATTTTCGGGGATGCTCTTCACTCTTGGTTGAGTAGTTTTTTTTTTTATTAAAATAATCTTCATTTTCACCACTAGTCAACTTTCAAGGGGAGCACACACAACAGGCCTTGGTTGGTGTAGTTGCATTGAGCAGGGGAGTTTTCATGGCAAAGTATCAGAATAGTCCTTTTCACAGTTCCTTGCTCTATTGTGATTCAAATTGACATTCTAGCTTGGAATCGAGTCTACCATTGACCAATGTATTGTTGGTCATCTAGAAACCTCAAGTTTTCATTGTTCATTGTACAGGGTTACCAAGGGCTTGTGGATGGTGGTAACAACATCAAGGAGGTCACATGGGATGACGTGTCTGGAATAATACAACAGGTAAAGCAAGTAGTGCCACTAAATAATGTTACAGTTATTTTTTGACGTTTCAGGTTTATTTAGTATCTAATTCTATAGATAAATTCATCACATGACGAGTGAATTCCACTGTAAATTTCATGCAAAACCAATCACGATTCGTGCGATATCATTTTTCAAGTGAAATTCAACATGGAATTCACAAGTCGAGTGATGAATTTTTCTTGAATCCCATAGCAAAACGATTTGATATTATTTTAGTGTAATAATTTGAGCTTTTAACTAATTCTTTGCATGTCTGTAACCTGTGTTTTTGTCAAATTCAGCTTTCAACCATTGAATTCCACGTTAAATCTCTCTAGTTTTTAGCCAATCAAAATGCACGTAAGAATTGAGCTATGGGATTCTTGATGGAATTTGGTTAATTGACAGCCACTTTCTGATCTACAGCGCAGTAGACCAATATGGCATGACTATACATGTACCATCATATGCACAATATATTAGTCAAGAGCATATATTTTGATTTTGTTTTAGGGTGGTACAGTCATTGGCAGTGCTAGGTGCCAGGATTTTCGAGAACGTGAAGGGAGACTAAAAGCGGCCTATAATATGGTCCAAAGAGGCATTACTAACTTGGTTAGTATACACATAGCTCTCCAAATGATAATAAGTGTTTCAAAATTCAAATTATTTTTCAAATAAAAGGCGCCTCTCGCTCTCAAAAGTGGGAGTCCTTTCTAGGGGTCTAGAGGCTAGATTAAATACACCGAGAAAGAGACAGGGAGACAGAAAGATGTAAGAAATGTATTTCAAGTGCCTGTATTTCAAGTCAGTTTATCAGTTTTCATGGGAGAGTGGAACAATAAAAGTTTACCTGAAGTATCGAAAATGGAAAACTAACTGCAGCTGCTATAAAGATTACATACAACATGACAGAGAGAAATTATACATGACAGATTCTCTGATAGAGTTGGTATATATTTATTATTTAAATGGTGTCTTGACATTTGTCTAGATTGTTATTGGTGGTGATGGCTCATTGACTGGTGCCAACTTTTTCAAGCAAGAGTGGAAGGGCCTATTGGATGAGCTGGTCCAGAAAGGTCAGTACAATGTGGTGTTATCAGGTATATAGAACTTAGTTGAAAGGTGTAACAGACAAATGAATATGATGTGACACCAGTGAACAACTAAATTCACTAAACACCATATTTGGAAAACAATGCTCTTGCATTTTGCCAATCAAAATTCAGATGTGACTTTTCACTGCATGACAGCCTTTGGTGCTTTTTCTCCGTTTGCAAAACTTAACACTCAGATTCATCAATGCTTGCATATTTTTGTAAGCCTTGCTAGCCTTTTTACCAGATTTCCTGCTGGAAAATCAACGAACTTTGTAGGAAGAACTTGCAAGTACAACCAAAGTGCATACAATCATTTGGCAGAAGGAGAAAAATAATCCAGGAATTGAGCATATTTTGCAAAGTTGTTTTTCAAACCAGACTGTTCAGTTTTCTAAACCTGGACTTCAAGAGGGTTTTTGCCAAAGAAGAACTAACTTACATGTATGAACAAAGCAGAAAAACAGCTCAGCCATTTGTAAGGGAACCGTTCTTGAAACAACAAACAAAGAAGGAGGGAAGTAGAGTTGATCTCCAGTGCTCTTTGTTTCATTCTAAACTCCAAGATATGTTGTCGTTGAATCTGTACTGGAAAATTTTAATTCACACTCACTCTGTAGCAGTGACAGTTCACACACAGATGCACTCGTCATAGCTGCTCTTATACAGTATATAGGTTATGTTTTGTATATCAGCTGCTTTCTATAATTTTTTAGAATCCATAACTGCTGCAATGGCTGCTCAGTACGACTCCTTGAATATCATTGGCATGGTAAGAACGTTTTAGCTCAACTTTTCACTTTTGAAATGTCAAGACTTTATAATAGTCTATCTACAGCTCATATTTTAAATGTCCAATAAAGGTCTATGATTCATGTTATTTTATCTTCTACTTTGCCACCCTTAAAATGCTCATAACTGAGTTACAGTATGTTTGACATTTGGACTGTATGTAATATCAAGTCCATGACTAATTTTTTCCTCTTATAGGTTGGCTCAATTGACAATGACTTTTGTGGAACAGACATGACAATTGGAACCGACTCTGCCCTGCATAGAATCTTTGAGTCTGTGGATGCAATCAAGACCACTGCAGCCAGGTACTCTATGGATTTGCCGTATTTGAATTGCAGTCTTTGCCAAATGACAGAATGAGCAATGGGTCAAGGAGTCACAGGTTAAGGGGTGACAAATGGACTTTTAGACAGCTGTCTTGCAATCTTGTTTTCAAAATTACAGAGAACGTAAGAGAAGCAATCTTTGAACGTCTTGATATTATTGAATTTTTAAAGCGTTGTTCTTGCTGTCTCGGAAAATCTTGCATTTGCCATCCCCTAGTTGGGTTGGGCTTTTTAATTTTTTTTCTTTACTTTTCAGAAGTTTAATTCATGCAAGTATTGCATTCAGCACCACCTCTTATGTAGTAAATTCTTCCTACATTAAGCTCCTGCAGAGCAAATCTTTCTGACTGTTCTTTTGGGTACAGAGTATTATAAGGAAATGTTCAGAAGGGTTCAAAAGCTATGGTTTTTGTCTCACTAATAAATGCATTTAGTGAAGAACGTTTGGTAGCATGATCATTGGGTTCAGTGGCCTCTCAGGGGCAGATCTAGGAATTTAAGAAAGGGGGGGTGGGGGTATAGTGAAAATAGAGGGAGGAAGATTCGGAAATTCCCTTCAGTGAATAAGTAATGGAAAAATCTCCAGAAAAAGGGGGAGGGCCGTGACCCCTGCCCCACCCCCTAGATCATCCCTTCCCTCTTTAGTAGAACTTACTGGTTGCTTTTCATTGCCAGCCACCAAAGAACATTTGTGCTCGAAGTGATGGGAAGGCATTGTGGGTATGTATTAGTTGCAAAAGAAAGAATTTTACTTCCAAATTGAAAAAGATTTCTGTGATTTGGTGAATTTCACACCCAGACTTTTAGACAATTCCTTTAATGTTTGGAGTTTTGAGTGTAGATTGGATGGTAGTACCTCGATGAGATGTTGCAAACTGCATCACTTTGTATAGGTCAACAAAATCTTGTTTTGTGAATTGTTATGTGGGTCTAATGTTGATATCGAAGGATTGCTCCAGGCACTCATGACATAAAAGCTGGCAATATATTAGTAAGTTCTTTTTTTTTCTGCTACTGCATGATTGTTGGAACACACATGTACTTTCAATGAAAGAAACACATACAACTCAATGGAGTATTAGGTAGCCATTGCCAGGGTGTCGGACAACTAAGGTAATGGCATTTTATTGGAACAACTGAACATGGTTATGATGCTAATAGGTTAAACTGTATCATGAATACAGTTCTGCAGACAAAGGTGAAAGTTTGTCAGCCCGAAGCTGTCAAACTCTGGTGAGAAGTGAAAATTAACGAAATTCTCATGGCTTATAACTTGCTCGTTGTAATGCAAATAAATAACTCTTGATCCATTAGGAAGCATTATTACCCTTGTGTGACTTTTTGTTGTGTGTCTTGGTAGATACCTGGCACTAGTCACTGGTGTAGGCGTGGGAGCTGACTATGTAAGTGTAAACGGCGATTTATTTTTTCAGGGGTCCGGTATCCATCAAATTGCGCAGTCTGATTGGCTTGCGAGCGGTCGGGAATCCTACGATCTGGACCCCGTGACCGGATGAATTACGTGCGCGCTAATTTCTGTGAAGTTTGATGATGTTTCAGTGAAAGCAATTAAATTAATTTATTATTTACTGGCTTGGGGTAGGTCCTGATCGTGAAATACCGTGACTACGGCCTTGAAAATACTGACCTCGACCTCTGGTTTCGGTCAGTATTTTCAAGACCTCAGTCACGGTATTTCATGATCCGGACCTCCCAGCCGGTAAATAACATATATCTAGTTGTGTTAACCCTGGATGATTCAATGTTCTCTTTGCTGTTGACAGGTTTTTATACCCGAATGGCCTGTAGGGGATGGATGGGAAGAGAGGATGTGCAACCACCTACAAAAGGTAGAAGCAGCCAACATGTAGTTAACCAAGTTTGCCAACTTCTACATGTATAGTTTATCATCTCATGCATATACTGAAATAGCTCAGGACAATCACACCTTAGTCAGGGATGGGCAGTGGTCTAAGATATAAGAGGTTATTGTTGAACTGAAATTAAAACAAACTATTCTTTGTCTGCCCAAGGTGAGGGAAAGTGGACGTCGCTTGTGTATCGTGATCATCGCTGAAGGTGCACAAGACATTCATGGCAACCCCATCAAGTCTGAACAGGTCAAAGATGTAAGTACATATATGCATTATCTCAAGGGGGGGGGGGGGGGGGGCACAAGATATTCACGCCAACCCCATCAAGTCTAGTGTTTGCAAACATTTTGAGGAACAGTTCGTGAACATGGTGCAAACAATTTGTGAACATGGTGAGAACAGTTCGCGAACAAGCTGAGAACAGTACGCAAACACGGTGGGTGCATGCAAGGTGAGGTCAGCTTGCGAACAAGGTGACAACACTGTTCGCGAATCGTTCGCGAAAAATGTTCATACATGTCTGTTTTTGATCAGCACCGGGGGATCCCCTGATGTAGAATAGTCGAGTGCTTCACAGAAAAAAAAAAGAAGTGAATGTCAATAATCTCGATCATGCAATCTTTGTTCGCTAGACAACAACCTTTGCTTTAAATGAGATAAGTCTCTGTCGTATCATCCCTAGGCCCTGCACAAGAGACATTTGTTGATAAGATAGTATTCCACTTGAGCGTCTTAACACATGTCTTGCGATCAGTTGATAATGACCCCCACTTGTTTGATATTATTATAGCTGATCAAGAGTCGCCTACAACAAGATACACGTGTTACCGTGCTGGGTCATGTGCAGAGGGGTGGGGCAGCATCCGCCTTTGACAGGATCTTGGTATGTAGCATTTTATTAGGTAATTATGCACATCAATCTATAATAACACGCAGGCCCAGCTTTCTGAAACCAACAAAGAAAAAAAGAAAAGAAGAGATGGAAAAAGAAGGGTCTACTTCCACCATATGTCGTCTTCGCGTCACGAGGATTTGCAACTAGTATCCAGATGTGAGAGGAACCTGCAGGTTCCATAACTGTACCCAAACAGTATGGATAAAATGCTCCTTTCTTGTACTGACATACAAAATGAAAATAATTCCCCTTGCCATGCACTTCTTTGCCTTGCCAGTCTTGTCGCATGGGAGCTGAGGCAGCACTGGCAGTTCTCGAGGCTGGCCGGGATACCCCGCCATGTGTAATCTGTTTAGACGGGAACAAGATTGTCAAGAAGCCGCTGATGGAATGTGTAGAAAAGGTGAATCATGTCATAGAGATCCATATTAATGTGAAAATGGTCGAACATTAAGCACATGAAAAAGTCACTTGGAGATGTTTAAACGTCTAAGGAAAAAGTGTGTAATCAGGAGCCCATCAATAGGAGCTGTCATCTTACCTATATAGTTGATGTAGCGTATTTCCTGACCTAGTTATTTTTAGATCCACATAGTGCCGAAGCACAAGATTGCAGGGGAGGCCAAAACCCGATTAATTCTCGGGGTATTTTGAGATTGGGACTTCTGCTATAATTGTTGTCCCAGATACTGAACTGAGTAATGAACTACTTTCGACATTTACAGAGGAATGCTGACTTGACGTTGATTGGACTATTTCTTCACGCCAAATGTGTTATACAAATAAATAGGTCAGGAAAAACGCTGCCTCACGGATCCAGTACCAAAGATGAAAGCTCCTATTGATGGGCTCTGGTGCGGGTTGTTCAAAGGTGGATTAAATTTAAACCAGGTTAAGTTCTGACCAAAACCATCGAGTCACCATGGTAATTAATCCTGGATTAGTGCTAAACCACTTTCGAGCAACCCGGACCCTGGTGTTATCTAAAATATTACTAAGGATTTCAGATGACTGTCGGAAGGAAATCAAATATGTTCCTATTGGTTGAGGTCTTGGGTCTTTGTTATGTAAGTCAACCAATCAGAATACAAAGAAAATCCTTAAAACACCCTGACTGTCTTGGGTCACGACTTAACACGAGTTATACGTCGTCCCCTGATTGGTTGGTTGTTGAATGGGTTTCGTTTCTGATTGGCTAAGTGCATTTACTTTGCGTTTAGTTTTCTGTACTCATGTGGAATCCCCTTTATAGCATAGTTAAACATTTGATCAGCTTCGATGACCAGCTCTTCAACACACGACATGACTTAGTGTCCCACTCAATATGAATCCGCTCAAAATGAATTATCATATGGTAAGATCAAGAACTCGCCCAATTGCTAAAGTAATTTGTTGTTGATCTCAGACCCTTGAAGTCCAAAAAGCGCTCAAGAACAAGCAGTTTGACGAAGTGGTCAACCTTCGTGGCAGGTATGTTAAGTTTTGTTCGGTCGTGAAATGAAGTAGAATTATTCTTATAGATTTTTTCTTTACCGCAAGAACATTGAGTTCAATGCTTCTAGCAATATCATTATTAGATTTTTCGTTTTCATCCGTTCGGGATGGCAGCAGCTCGGTTATCTCCGAGTTTATATCTGTTTGTGAATAAAGAAAATTGTGTCACTGACAACAAAAAGCAAGAACAGTTTGTTGTTATTGTTTTATGTTGTTGCTGTTGCTATTGTTGATGCTGTTGTTATTTTTATTGTTGTTGCTGTTATTAATGTTGTTATTGTTTTTGTTGCTGTTGTTGTTGCATCTTTACTCGCGACGCTGGTTTTACGTTTGCCCTGGGTCATAATTTACAGTAAAGGCAATTTGCGGGTTTCATTTTGAAGAAGAATTACGTCGAGTAACGTTTTGGACATTGTGATTTTATATGGCTCACATGTATTCGTTTTTTTTTTCAGAACGTTTAAAGCGAACTTGGAGATGTTCAAACGTCTCAGGAAACTCCGACCACCAACTGCTAGTCATTGTGACGTCTCGGGAAAATGCGAGGTAGGAATTGGTTAGACTAAAGACCCTGTGATAAGTGTAGTATGCATATCATGGTGTGGATAAGCGTACAAGGAATCATGAGCTTCCCTTAAGACAACAGCAAGAGACCCCTCTATCCTCGGGGGTAACCTCCCCTATTTTTTGGGCGGGAGTGCTCGTCGTACCTCTTAGGGGTTAAAATCAGGCCTCTGGTACCTTTTAGGGGGTAACATTCGAAAACTTAGAGGGTCCGTTCTAGCAAACCAAGTAACAATGGTTGTATTAATATCACACTCGTCTGTACCTTTTAGGGGTCAAAATCAACTAAGCCACACCCCCGGGCTCTATCTCTTTGCCTCTCTCGGATGTATCCGTTAATGTCGTAAATAAATATAAGACTTTGGTTATCATACCTCCCCAGGAGGGATATACCCTAGCGGTGATCAATATCGGAGCTCCAGCTGGCGGGATGAATGCAGCAGTGAGGGCGTTTGTTAGACAGTCTTTGTATGGCGGACATGAGGTGCTCGGGATACACGACGGCATTGATGGACTACTCACTGGACAGGTAATGGAAATATACATACTCATTCACTGTATGTTAACGTCAGTTTCCACTGAATCGCGGGTGTGACGTCGCATGGGTCTTAAGAACGCTTCTCTAAGTGTATTTACTTTGCGTTTAGATTTCGACACTCATCTGATGTCCACTTAACGCAATCTCTCACTTTGATGTCGCTATAACTAACGGAAACTCACGTGATCAATTTGAACCAGTGACTTGCGCAGATGTTGGCCGGTCAACGAAGATTGTATATTAACATTGATAATATAGCTACGATATAACGCGCGCTCTGATTGGTCCAAATCTATGCTCTATTACACCGATAAAGTAATGGTTCTCCCCTGCAATATCATAAAAGCCTGCGGGCTCGTGATTTTACAACGTCTCGTGTCTCTCCCAACATCACGCGTGCTCTATTGCGCCGATAAAGTCATAGAAAGTTATGCTCTAATGCTTAATTATAGAAAGATATTACATGATCACTCTGAGTTACGAATTTTATCTTCTCATCGAATGAGTGGGATAAATTTTTAACATGAGAAGATAAAATTCAAATCTCCAAGCGGCCATGTAATGTTTTGTTTATTATACAAACATCAGCGAAATACTAAGACATGATTTGTTTTAGAAAATCCGAAAAGGGGCTTCGAGCACAGGCCAGAGTGATATCTTTACACTGTCTTATCTTCCCAGTGTAAAAATATCAAGTTTTCGTGCGGGAGATACCCTGGTATTTCATTGATGTTTATATAAAAAATGTTGGAATCATAATGTTGATAGTCATGTTATTGGTGGCAATGTTGTTGTCAACATGGCACGAATATGAATGCTGTTGATGTGATTGGTTGTTGCTCTGTAGGTGCGTAAGATCGGATGGCTTGATGTGGAAGGCTGGTCAGGAATAGGTGGCTCCAAACTTGGAACAACAAGGTTAGACAATGTCCTCGACAACGAACGCAACTTTGCATCTTCTTTTTTACCTGATTCTTTCGCATATTCTGCAGAACTCTTCCCTCAAAGAACCTGGCTAAAGTCGCAGAAGAGTTGTCAAAACATGGTGTGAATGGGTTGTTAATAGTTGGAGGGTTCGAGGTAAGCAAATCTGAGTTCTTCTACAGGACTCGGCTTGGCAAATGAGTATTGGCTATTGCCTTTCTTAGTGGCTACTCCGCTATTAGCGGAATGCCACCTATGTCAGGGCCATGAAAGTAAATAGGTAACGCTAGCCTTTTTACCAGTAGCCTGCTTGCAGGCGGTACTGGGTGTTTTTTATCGCGGAAAACCCGGTCCGTTCGATGATCGGGCGCCATCTTGCAATCTGGGTGTTTTTATCGCGGAAAATCCGGTCCGTTCGCAGATCGGCCGCCATAAGAACGACCGGGTTTTCCGCGATGAAAACACCCAGTACCGCCTGCAAGCAGGCTATTTTACCAGCCGTACATCGCCCCACGACAGGCGTTCCTATCGGTTGAGCAAACTAGCATCGACATCGGCCAATGGTATCGCGCGAAGGCTTACCGTAGGGTTCCCTGTTTAAATATTAAGAAGGTGGTTCCCTTGAATTGCACTGCGCATCTCTTTTGCGCACGTCGCGCGTGCATTTCATTCGAAATAACCGTTGAAAAGTGCGCACGCGAGCAAAATAAGGCCAAACAAACAACGTAAATAGCGCGCGATTTATGTTTTTTGCGATATTACAGAAAAACAAGGATGGTGACCCCCAATTTTTTTCCCTGGAATCGGCCATCATACCGCTACAGACAATTTATTCGAAGCAGAAAGAAAGTTAGGTAGAGGAACATGTTTTTTTTTCTGCCTAATGTGTGTAAAACTATGTACTTTTAAGCAAGCGTGGAGTATGAGCTGAGTAATTAACGGTCCATTTTCTTGCTGCAAAAGCCTAATGGGATCAAATTTCTTAAGAATATTACATAATTACCCATAATTACATAATTTGGTTAAAATACCAAACAGTCAAATATCACGTAAATAACGGTCCAGCAGCGCGAAAACGAGCATGTGACCCTATCTTTTTATTGTATTTTTTGAATGTCCTACGCATGGGCATCAATTGTACCAAGTTTGACAAAAAATCTAGTACATCTTTTTCAACGGAATCATCTTAAAAACATTGTAAAAGCTTTAGTAAGTACAGTATGTTGCTTCAATTCCTGTCGGTCCCTAATTCCGGCCATTTTGGATATGAAGATTTGTTATTTCACTTGTAATAAATTTTGCAGCTAAACGATAGTGTTGTAGTCCGGCGGATTAGCGTAAAAATTGCGCACTTTTGGCTTAAGACACCAAACTTTGCATGTCAATAGTTTTCAGTAGTTTATTGAAGATAAGATATGGAGGCACGCTAAATTTTATTCGTAGCGAAAGCTAGAACAGTTTTAATGTGAACCATTGTTTTGCCATTGGCAGCCATCTTTGAATCCTTTGTTATTCATGAGCTCTGCGGCACTTAGTGAAAATCTAGTATCGTCCGTGTTTGTGGAGTATAGCACAGTACTAAGTAGAAAATATTATGTGAAAATTTTAGATACAAGCTTCTTTTTACACATTCGACACATGAGGTACCAATTATCTCGATATTTTTTAGAATTTGTTGGTCATTCCTGAAACATTTCATCAAATCTCAGTCAGGCTATTGTTTTACAATATCAATTATAAACATTCCCATTAAACTGGTTGTGACATTTAATAATCACCAAAAACTCTAAGGAGACGTTCAACCGAAGTCAGTCAAACCAATCCAGAATTAGCAAATGTTGAGCTGCTATGGCTGTGCAGTTAGAGAACAACTTGAAAGTTCGCAAAGCTAAGTTCTAAAACCTTATTTGAATAACAAAGCATTCAAAATGGCTGCTATTGAGCAAAACAATTGTTTACCCTAAAACCTCTCTAGCTTTCGCTACGAAAGAATTCTAGCGTGCCTCCATATCTACGATTTAAAAATACATTGAAAACTATCACCTGGCAAAAAATTTCAGCTTTAGCCTAAAATGCGCAATTTCCTCGAAAATTTTCTCTAATCCGCCAGACTATTGGGGCCACATACTGAAGCTTTCTTTTCATAATGTTTAATGCAGCGTTCAGACAATTGCCTTATTGTCTAAAAAATGGTGAAAAAATTCTTGAGCGCATTCAAACGCGTGATTTTGTGTGTGAGACCTATGCGAGCTTGGAGCTCTCCACCCAAAAGTAGTAACTCATAGATAGTTAAGCACCGCGCCCCCATTGCTAAATTAGTACTCGGTTGCTTTCCAATTTAACCCAAATGTTTTGTGCCGTTTGTGCAGGCGTACCGTAGTTGTCTGGACCTGGCGGAGGCACGTGATCAGTACCCGGCATTCTGCATTCCCATGATGGTGATCCCCGCGGTGATCAGTAATAACGTCCCTGGCTCAGACCTCAGCATCGGGGCAGATACCGCACTAAATGTTATCGTAGAGGTACGTCTTATAAGGGGAGGGGTTGAGGGACAAAATATTTAGGCCCAGCACGTGTCTTGTCGGCGTTTAATGGCAAGAAGCCACGATTTCACGAGATGGGAGAGGCTTTGCATGCTTTTTTCTCATTCATAAAATGTAATAACGATACAAGAATACAAATTAGGTAGAGTACAGTTTGATTGAATGAAACGTTTGTACCGGCTTATACTTGTCGACACAGATCGATTTGATATATTATAGCTTTACGGAAGCGCGCACCGTGTTGGTGTTCTTATTCTGTGTTACTTCTCCCGTCAAGTAGCATCACTTGTCATGTTACGTCTTTTTTATTTTAGTTCCTTTATGATTGCGATTCGAAGCTGATTTATCGGTTGCTTAACTTCTTCATTAGACGTCTTATCGGCCGCGCTGTGTCGACGTTTGTCTGCTATGGGAAACACTTCCTCTGCACTGAAGCCATCTTATATTTCCCAGCTTTCTCTCCAAACCCCATTCCCCCCCCCCTCCCCGGCTATAGTTGATTACATCCCTGATCAGAAATTTTGTCTACTGCCATGTTTGAGCCTCTGGCCGGGCTATAGCCAGCTCCGTATAACCACAGATTTCGTATGACTGTGAAAAGTGCCGCGACAAGGTTGTGCCGCGACCCGCGTGACCGTGCCACGACTATGCGATTTCATTCCATATCTACAGCAGGCCAGGTTTCGTGCCGCGACCGCTACCGTGCCACGCCGTGTCGCGACACTTTTCACAGTCATACGAATCGCTTGTTACTACAGCTACTGTTACTAACGCTTGTTTTGTTTTACGTGGCCGTAGATTTGTGATCAGCTCAAGATGTCTGCCCTTAGCTCTCACAAGCGTGTGTTCGTCATCGAGTGCATGGGTGGGTACTGTGGTTACCTAGCAACCATGAGCGCCCTGGCGTCAGGGGCGGACGCCGCCTATATTTTCGAAGAGAAGTTTACACTCTCAGATTTACAGGTGAGTGTCACGCAATACTACTAATGTCACGCAGCACTACTCATGCTTGAAATATATCTATATACACATAATTACGCTGAGAAAAAGACTGGCCCGCCTAAATTAGTTTGTAATACCTGCGGGCCAGTTCGTTTATTTTTTTATACCATACAAAGCGCGACTTTTGCTTTGAGTCTCAACGATACCTAAACTGTGTCTCGTAGTCAATGGACCTCCTCGGTTTGGGCGTAATGATTTCCCATTTGAGATCACGTGGCATTCCCATGAGTATTCTTTCATTCTATTTCTGCCACGCACCGAAGGATATATATGGAAGCACCCCAAATAAAGAAAGAATATTCAAATGAATGGCACGTGATCTGAAATGGGAAAACATTACGCTCAAGCCGAGGAGGTCTATTATTTCACGGGTTTCGCGGCTTGAGAAACTCAAGCTAAAATTACTATTGCGTTATGAAATTCCAGGTTCCATTTGAAGTTATTAAGTTCACCGTTTACCAATCTAGTGAACACATCCTACATCCTACGCCAAATGTACATTCATGTTTTACTATGTGTTCAAAGGACATTGTGCAGTGCTATCCACTTGCATACCCATCCCACAAATGATAGCAGAGCACGAGTGCCTGATCACCCTTTCTATACAGAATGATGTAACCCACCTCAAGTCCAAGATGCAGGGCAAGATTCGTCGAGGTCTGATTTTAAGGTATATTGATGGGGGGCTGTATCACGGTTGTTTGAATAAAATTGTATGTAATCATTCCCAAATCATTTATATCATTTTATTTAAGCATTAGGGCACAACGTTTTATGACTTGATCGGCGCAATAGAGCACGCGTGGTGTTGGGAGAGACACGAGAACGTTCTAAAATCACGAGCCGCAGGCGAGTGATTTTAAAACGTCTCGAGTGTCTCTCCCAACATCACAAGTGCTCTATTTGCCGATAGTCATAAAAAGTTGTGCTCTAATGCTTTTATGATATAGCGGGGGATAACCATAACTTTATCGGTCAAAGAAAGCATAGATTTGGTCCAATCAGAGCGCACGTTATATCGTAGCTATATTATAAACTAGCCTAATTAGCAAAGTAGGAAAGTTTTATCGGCGAGACTGTTCTTCATCTCTAAAAGATTTCAAATCCGTCACACTACTCACTCTCCCTTTGCTGTCACACAATTTCTTGTGTTACGAGGGTGGGTTTTGGCTAACATTGGCCTTTTCTTTTAGGAACGAGAGCTGCAACAAGAACTACACGACTGAGTTCATCACGGGGCTCTACCAGGAGGAGGGAGAAGGCGTGTTCTCAGCCAGACATAATGTCTTGGGACACGTGCAACAGGTACAGCTTGATTATATTTCGGAGCACTTTGCAACCCCATAGGTGCACGGTAGCAGAGCCCCATATAGTACAATGATGGTATTCTATGATACCCTATGGACATGTCCAATAGGCATAATTTCCACTTAAAGCAGAGCATTGTTACCTATCTTGAGCGTGTCAGCGGATCCGCTGTCCTAAATTGGGTGTTACTTATGAGTCCCTGCATGGTGCTACTTTTTATTTGAACTGCATAACCTTAATAACCCAGAAAGCTCTACGAAAGCTAGAATCACCACAGTCCCTAAAGGGCCAGCTGTTTGACTTTTGAGGGGGAGAGGGATGGAATAAAAAATCCTGCATGTTTATTTATTTGTTTGTTATTCCAGGGAGGAAGCCCTTCGCCATTTGATCGCATACAAGCGTCACGGCAAGCAACTCTTGCTGTTGATTGGCTAGTTGAGAAGATCGAGCAGTACAAAGCCGATGACGGTAAGTCTGAAGAAATATCACAATTACATGATACAAGTGACATTTTTCTACGAGTATTACGTTTAAAAAACTAGTTGTTAAATGAATGCTACCAAATGCTAATGGATGAAATCTAGGCTGCAGAAAGCATTCAAGAGGGAACAGATAATAGCTGAGAGTCTAAGCTTTTGCATCTTTATTATTTGGAGTTATTTCGTTGGGGGCTTGATGTGCTCCTGTTAGAATTTGAAGCTATTTGGCGGACGTAGAAAAAATATAATCGAGTCGGCGCGTGGATTGAGAAAAAATAATCGTCAAAGTTTGTATTTCAAAATATGAAGTCTGCCAAAATTGACATTAATGTTATCGTTTAGCCCCGGAGAAAAGATATCTTACGAGTGCTATATAGTAAGCTATTTGCAATTTTGAGGATCGTCTTGGTCACGTGTCAAAAAGCACGCGAAGCACCTTGGGTGACCGGTTAAAAATTGAACAATAGGAAATTTTCATTATGACGTATTTTACTACGACTACCAGAAACCTTTGCGTTGTCCCTTTTGTTCGTGTAATTACTGCCTATTGTTTCCAATAGCGGTTTATCTCCATAAGAAAAGAAAACCGAAAAGGACTCTGGTAGTCGTACTCAAATGACGCAATAGTGCAAATGTCCTATTCACACTCGACTACTAAATCGATTTGGGGTCCGTGATTACGTAATGGATGAGAATATCTCGTGCTGAATTCAGACCTCTTGTAGGCACAATTTAGAGCGAATAGAAGGCTGATATTCTGACTACATGTATAATCATAATAAAATAATACAATATTTAATCTGTAGTAGTTTATTTAACTTCCCCGGCCTCTGAGTCATAGGGCTGAATTGCAGGATAGTGCGCTGTTTATGAAAAATACTCTAAAAACTAAACATTACAAAAGTATTAAACCATTGTGTATATTGTTGGCAATCTCTTATTTTTTGGTGTTTGTTGTTGTCTAAGGAACAATAAACGCCTCTTCGCCTGAAAGTGCTTGTCTATTGGGGATCAAGAAGGCTCAGTGTCCGTACACTCCCGTACAAGAACTCAAAAATGACACCGACTTCACGTAAGTGTGGTAACACCCCAAATAGGTCTATATAAAACAACAGACATTGTTTTCTAAACATTTCGTAGAGGGTTTTTTTGTAGTTTTCTATGCAGAGTTTTCATTTTCAAAAAAAAGTACGAGAAATACTGGAGCAAGAGACTTGCAAGAAAATGGAAATTGATTCCATTTGACAATCTTGTGCTCTGGAACTTGTTTATCCTCTCAGTGAAATAATGAAACTTTTTTGAAGCCCATAAAAGTCTACATTCACCAGGAGACGGTAAAAGTAGTGAACGCCATCTAAATCCTTTGATCTAAAGCTAGCTGGGGTTAAGTTAAAAATCTCTCTCGACAGATATCGTCTTCCCAAACATCAGTGGTGGTTGGGCCTTCGCCCTCTCATGAGGATCCTAGCCAAACATCAACATGTGTACAAGAGGGAGGAATCTTCTGACTAAACCGACCATGAGGAGAGAGAAAGCATCTACGCCCTGACTATACCGGCCACAAGCTAGACATTAAAAGACTAAACCGAATATATTATCTCCCTGACTAATAGTGCGCTCACACTCGTCAAGTAAATTGGTTTCATTAATATTCAGAACTCAATAACTTTAAACAAATGCAAAAGCACATTTTACAAGTGTCATCACAGTAGATATTATTAGAGGCAAACATGACATTGCTAGTGTGCGTGCTTCACAGGATAGACGAGATAAATTTTTAAACAAGTTTAGTCTGAACATGTTTCAGCCCTAGTGTGGACGCACTTTAAGTAGAGTATTTATATCAAATATAAGAGTTTTTACTATTATCTCCCTTTCTCGGCTTTTGAGTCCTCCCTCGAGATCTTTTTCTTGGTAGAGCTGAGTGAAAGAGTGCTGAGTGAAGAGGGCATCGATTGCATCTAGCCGTCCCCACTCGCGAGCGATATTTTGACGCTAGAATAGTTTTTCGGAAAGGAAGAATTGAAGTAGCGAAAGTCATACATTCTACTGATTTTCCGCTTACTAAGGCCAACAAACAGCGCCAGGGCTTGTACATAGACAGGTAAACGGTCCAAACACGTTTTACATGCGAAAAGAGCAATGGGGACGGTTAGATGCAATCGAAAGTAAATATTAACATCAATGTTGCCCAGCAACAACAACAGCAACAACAACAAATGCAGTGTAGTGCAGTGCAGTGTAGTGTACCACACGTAACCCTCTTATTTTGCCCCTGTCCCCCCGCAAATGAGACGCCTAAGGAAGAGACCCAAGTGAGGGATTCGAGTCTAAAGAGACGACTCCAGATGAAGAGATAGGCCATTGCTTGACATCCTCTTGTTCATTCCTCGTGGGTCCCCTTGTAGGTTAGCTGTGTTTCCATTTGCTGGTAGCGTTCATTTTACAACTGTAATGTAGATCATTTCAACCTTTTTTCAAAGCATTAGGTGACGCATGA
The DNA here is from genome assembly GCA_033964015.1 of Scolanthus callimorphus. Classification (NCBI taxonomy): domain Eukaryota; kingdom Metazoa; phylum Cnidaria; class Anthozoa; order Actiniaria; family Edwardsiidae; genus Scolanthus; species Scolanthus callimorphus. Next base: position 107,373 of record JAWWUD010000158.1, read on the forward strand.
TGTAGACTCAACTCTTCTGAGAAATGCTAGCCTGCGTAGCGGCTCTAAAAGGGAAGGGGAGGGAGTCGGGGCGAGCGAAAACCGGAAATAGCGCGGGCCGCAAGGGGTACCCCTTGCGGCCGGCGTTATTTCCGGCTTTCGCTCGCCCCGACTCCCTCCCCTTCCCTTTTAGAGCCGCTACGCAGGCTAGAGAAATGCAAGTCTGGTCTGGTTTCAAATAAAACAGATGAAAGATGACTAAATGACGGCGATTGTGTATCCTACTAAAACTACCATGGATATGTGTATCTTACTAAACCTACCATGGTTATGTGTGCATTTCTTTGATTAGCTAATTATTAGAATAGAATAGTTTTAATGGTTTAATAATGTGTAAAAAGAACATAAAATGTTTTCGAAACTATTGTTACAAGATAAATAAAGTAATAAAATTAAAGTTATTTTCAGTAAGTTTTCGTTCACGTGGTATCTAGTCTTCATGCAGGGCCTCAAGTCTTTGCCGGATTTGCCTGTTGGCGAGGTATGACCGCAAATGTCCGCACAGATGCGAGATCTGATTGTCATCCCCAATAGAGAATGTAGTCACGAGTTTACAAGTCATGAATAATCATTCGTGGGTGTCCGTTATAGGGACAGAACCGACAGGTATAGATGTAAGGTTTCTGAGTTGCATGCCCATTCTTCTTGTGACCAAAAAGAAATATCGAAATTTTGAGCAAAATTACAGTAAAAGGTCATGATTTTGAGGAAAAAAGAACGTTGGGAGGGGTGATACTTCGATGAGCAAAAAAATTCAATATATTATTCAATATAGAAAGAAAAGAAAAGAAAAAACGAACGCCAAAAAAGAGGAAGCCGTAGTGAAAATAAAGGTCTCAACCATTTTTCGTCCTGTCAGGAGGATCGACCCTTGTGCTCACGACTTTTTACTTTACAAAACACTATTCTGTGCATGTGTCTATGGGTACACTTAGCTTCATTTAGGTTTTCTCGCGACTGGCAACACCACTATGACACTATCAGTGGCGTAGCCAGGACCACTTTTAAGTAGGCAAAATATCGAAGCGAAGGGAGGGGTAATTAAATAATCGAGACACCAGAGAGTTTGTTGCTGTCGGACAAAGCCTGAGAAGATTGACAGGGAGATCTATATTTACGAGCCCATGGCCATCTTATAAAACATAGTAAAATCTGGCAATCTTCCTCCTTATTTCCAGGGGGGGCCATTTAAGGTCTTTAAGTAGGCCCGTCACAGTTCCTGTTCCCTGATGTAACAGTTTTTCACGAATCTAGCTGCTCTCCTTTGAACGCTTTCTAAGTCATTGATTTGCTTCTGGGTGTGGGGATCCCACACACAAGAAGCAAATTCAACACGTGGCCGCACAAGAGTGGTTGTTAGTGTACGCTCTCTCTTTAACAAACTCCGGGCAACTCCCGAGATTTCGTCTTATGAAACCAAGCGATTTATTGGCCTTGCCGACAATGTTGGTAACATGATCGTTCCAATCAAGATACGAGGATAGTTCAACTCCCAAGTTTCAAGTGAACTTGGCGTCCCACCCGCGACATTTGTAGGTGTGATGGGATCCCTGTGTCAACTTTGTTTACCACAGGCAGTAAGAGCCAGCGGTCTCGCTTGAAAAATGACGTCAGTTTCTCAAACGGGAACCATCTTGTTGCACCACAGATCTCAACTCTTTTGTTTTGGTTGAACTTTTTAGCCTTACTTAACCCTGTTCTCTACCCCCGTTCAACACTTTGTACCAACTCTAGTACTCACAGAGTCTTCAAGCTATATCTGTGCTACCTGAATCTGACATTTTCCGCTCGCAAGAAAAACTACAATTTGTAGGTAACACAACGTGAATTTGAACTGATTCGAGAAAAAATAGCCTTAACTTTAATCTTATATTTTTAGACGTGTATATAAACTTATAGGTCTTCAAGTAAAAATGGAGAAAGGAGAAACCGCCATAGTAAATCCAGTCAAGCCTTGTCCTTGGGGCAAAACTCCAACAGTTGTCCCGTGTTCATTATCTTCTGTTATGGACGAAGAGTTGGCCAAAGACCTCCAACAGAAGGAAGAAGAGTCGGCGACCAAGTCGTCTGATCTGTGCGTGGATCTACCTCTTGAAGGTAATGTCGGTCGGCAATGCTCACTGAAATAAAATCTGTTCGAGATTGTGTATAAACCACTGTACCGCATTATCAAAAGGGAAGCACGGTTGGCTGAGTGTTACGGCGCTGGGTCCGACTCCTGGCCGGGACAGAGGAAATTTTCTTTCTGTTCTAGTCAGTCGAAATTGGTTTATATTGTGAGTTGAACGTTGTCCTACTGTGTTTCACGTCTTTCGGATGAGACAATAAACCGAGGTTTTGTCTCGCCTTTCTACTCTACACAGTATCAGGGGGGACGTTAAAGAAGCATTGGGGACGTAATAATTTTATTTTGTAGATGTTCAGGCAAGCCTGTGGCCGTGTAGCACTAAGTTCAACAGAGTGGAGATAAGGAATTAACCTTGTGTGAAAGCTAGCGTGCTAATGAAATGGTCCCATGTGTGCTTATGAGTGTTAGCCCTAGTAAGCGGAGAAAGAGAAAAAATCTCTGACCCCGAGAGGGATTCGAACCCACGACCTCCGGAATTGTACATCCGATGCTCTACCAGCTGAGCTATCTGGTCAGACTGGGAGCAGGTCAGGGTATATTAGATGTTAGTATATACCAGCTCGGCAACCTCCTAAGAACGACCAATTTGATTGGTTTAGAGTCTCGGAATCTGAGACATTATTTACCTCCGAAACAGTAGATATTGTGTTGGCAAGCAAATTTCATGTAGAGGCGAAGAAATGTCAGTCAACAAACTAAAGAAGCAACAAATTAGATTTCTTTGTCTCAAAATCGGTCTCTCTGGATTTAATATGTCTCACAAATCGTCTGAGCATTGTTTGTGAAAAACACGCTTGCACTGTGAAACCCGAGTTGAAAAACTTTAGCTGGCAAAGCATGAATGAAAATTCTTTTTAGGCATGTACTTTCCCTTTATTTTATTTATTTGACAAAAATCAAAATTATAATCTACAATATGTCGAGAAAATACAGTCGAAAGAGCTAATTTTCAAAGTACCTGAGGATGGTTTGTGTCTTGCAACGACTGATCGGCAGCTTTCTTGTAGTTTTTTTTTTGCGAGCGAACTGTCCGCCACAAAGGAGACTTCTGTTAGTAGTTAGTTATCCTTCTTCTTGCCTGATGATAACCCCATAAAGCCTTTTCATAAGGTTTCGTGTAGTTGTTTTAACCTGCTAAATCGTTTTTCCCTCAAATATCCAGTGTTTACGGTGTTTGCTCACTCCATTTTTCCAGCAAACTATTATTACTTACTTGTGCAACGAGTGGCTGCCGACAAATAATTTTCATCTCGGAAACTTTTGGCGAATTGCTTACAAATGCTCTCCAATTTGCAGCTATATTCCTTCTTGAATTGAAATGATGCAATATATTGCTCGCTACATGTCCAAATTTGTTGAAAATCCCTTGAATTGTCCACTTTTTTCCGCAGCTTTTCGAAGTAAATGCTTGCAAACTTTCTAGAGCTGTCAAAATCGACCAAAAACGTGCTTATGCAAATCACCTATAAAGTTTGTGTGAGTTTTGTCACGCACGCAGTTTTAAAACGCTAACACAACTTTTCTTATCGTTTTCCGACTGAAAATTCGGCAGGTTGCCTTGCTGGTATATACTAAAACACTTATTCTATTTCAATTTCGGTGGATAGTGGCTTTAGGAATATTTACCTCGAGCCTGCGGCTCTCGGTAAATATTCTGCCACTATCCACCTCAATTGAAATAGAATAAGTGCTAATTATGGTCGCGGTAATGAAGTGAATATATGTAGATGTTCAGGCAAGCCTGTGGCCGCGTAGCACTAAGTTCAACAGAGTGGAGATAAGGAATTAAGTAGCGCTCTGTCCAAGAATGATAGCGTGAACGGCTATGGGGAATTTGAGTTATGCTTTGTGCAAAATTTTAAATTGTTAAATTTCTAAAAAAACTAATTGGCTTAGTCAACAAATCCTGGCCTTCTGATTGGTTGAAATTTGTTTTTGATCGATTTCGTAGCGAAATACTCCGTTTGCAGAGCTGAATTCTTTCCGAATAGGTCTTCCGGATATTTCATAGCATTTCGTTGCTTCAAGAAGAAAATCGAGTGTGAGCATGACTAGACGAATTAACCTTGTGTGAAAGCTAACGTGCTAATGAAATGGTCCCATGTGTGCTTATGGGCTTCCCTGTTCGGCCAGTCAAACCATCTGAACAAGTTAGATTCTTGCCCTTTATTGCCTAGTGCACTCCCTCTGAACGAGAACCAGATAACATCAGAACAGACAGGATGGTAAAGGGGTACATATAGAGGATATTACATGGGCGGCCAGATAAAAATATTATATTCGGCTGCATTCATTATGTATACTAGGATGTATACTTAGGATTTTGAGGGGGGATCTCAAAATTTAGGAACTGGAAAGGGGAGAAGTCAAGTTTTTTTCATAACATGAAGGGCAAGGCTGTGCAGTTTGAAAAGTAAATGAAGGAAGGCTTAATTGTTGAACACCGAGTTTGAACCTCCTCAAGAAATATCACGTGCACTACTATTCTCGTGTATTTACCCTCTTTCAACTAATATGTTGAAAAAAGCTTAAAATTAAAATTATAAACTTAAAAAATCGTAAAAGGCCTTTTTGTTTTACCACAATTCCTCGAGATCCTCTTCAGTGACTTTTGTCTGCCAGACAAAAAATGCCTGGGCTTTTGATTAATCATGTAGCTTCATTGTCAAAATTGCGGCACGCTTTGCTCGGACAACGGAAAACAAACCAAACAATCAAATACAAAATAAATGATACTCAGCCTATGTGTAGTAACGTTCCAATCGAGGCTTGGTAGAAAGTCACTACACACAAAAGAGTACAGCCACCTAGGATTTTTATTTGCATTGTTACGCTTTGTTTGGGGGGGGGGGGGGGGGGGGGGGGGGGTTGCGGGCATGTTCTTCCTTTTGACCAAGAGGGGCGATTCGTAAAAAATATGACGTTGTGTCTTGGGGGAACTGAAAATTTTGGATTGTCAAAAAAAATCCTCTGCCCACCCTGTAGTATACATAATGAATGCAGCCTTAGAGCGTTCAAGTCAATCTCGAGTGAGAGATTGAGATTGAACACGTGAAGATAAAATTCATATTTCCAAGCACCCATCTAATGTTCTGTTTATTATATAGATATTGATTAGATAAATTTTGAAACAAATAACAGCCTTTTATTGTAAGACCAAATCGATAAACCGGCAAGCCGCTTCTGGCACTAAAACTCTCTACAAGCAAAGTTTTTTTTTACAAGTAAGCTTAAAAACTCTTTAAAAATGTTATAAAAGCTAAGATTTAAAGTTTACAAATTAAATTCAAAATTGCAAGGTAATATAAATACCAGTTTCATGCCAACAGCGTTCTGCATTGCTCCAGCGAAATGTGTGAGAAGGGCGATATCTAATATGTTTCATCTCATCATTTTTACTATGGCAACATTTCACTAAATGTTCCCCAACTTCACGAACGTCAAAAAAGCAAACTTAGCATCGAGCCCTCTTAATTTGGTTGCCATGGCAACAAATACTGTCAACACTTTGACAATGGCACAGACAAGGCAATTGTCACGTTTGATTGTCTCATCTCCTTTTCCTTCACGAGACTATAGATGCAAAAAATAGTTTTGACCCACGTATAAGCAATGGCAAATGGCAAATCACGCTTCATGAGCCTCCTTAAAATCTTGTTACACTGAACAGAAAGCCAGACCAACAACTATGCAAAACAGGGCATGAATCTGATTGGTTCATATGGTTTGGCTAGTAATAAAAAAAAAAGTAAAAACAAATCAATGTTTTGATAGTGCTGGCTCAGCACTGCAATAATTTTAGTGTTACATGATCATTAATGTAATGACCAACAGCCTCTTTGTTACATTGATTTATTTATTTGCAGGTGCATCAGCTGGTGTGGATACTAGTAATGACCTTATGCTTGCACAGATGCTTCAATCTGAGTTTGATAAAGAAAATGACAAATTCATAAATATCAAGGAACAAAATACAACGGAAACAGCAAAGGTAAATTTTACTTTGCCAAATCAAGGCTTGAAATAAAGAAACAATCATAGTCATAATTTTACTCCTTGTACCAACATTAAATGGCATAATTGTAAAAAATTCTAGAAGTAAATCCATTAGAAGAATCCAGGGAGGGTCTCTAACTTTTGTTGGGGAACTTCAAAGGATTTCACATGGGTATGGAAAAAAGGAGAAAACTTGGCAAGGAAATTTTGCATTGATTAATTGGCTCTATGGGAGCCAGCTCCTAGTCTTTTGGAAAGGAAGAGTCTTAAATTTGGTCATGGAATTTTTTGGGGTTAAATTTTTATGCCTCATTCACAACCCAACACAGAAGATTATAGGGGGCACCCCCCTGGGAGGAGACTTGGCACCTGTATTAGGCGCAATTTAGAGCCCTGCAAATGTATCAAACTTTTTTCCTTATTCGATATATCTGACTTGCTTAAAACTGCAGTAGCTAACAAATTATGGGGGTGATTCCACAATCACGAGAAGTGCTAAAATAACTTTTTTCAAACTTGCTGTCACAGACTGGAATGTCTAACCATTTTGTGTAATGTCTGAAATAAAACATTTTTATCAATAAAAATAATTAACATGAAAACAATTGCATAAAACAATTTAGTAAGTTCTCTTGGATCTTTATCAATTGACATGAATTGATACTTAAAATTAAGAACCAACCAACATGGTTGTTTTAGCTGTAATGTTCATAACAACAATTAAAAAATATAATATATATAAATAATTTGAGAATGTGCATTTTAATTTTTAGTGTGAATTAAAAGTTTAGTCCCTAAAGAAAAAAATACCCTCTTGATGTATGTATGTAACAGTGGAATGACCCATGGTATAAGTAGTATCTGCTGTAGATCAGAAAGTATAATGGTATATTATCAAGGAAGTACACTAATATTGTTTTGTTCCTCAGTCTCCTTGTCATTTGATAACTACCGCAGCATCCACTCCTTGCTAAAGGATGAGTCCAGTTCATCAGATGAACAAGATGACTGGATGGAAGATGAATTGGAAGGTACATTCAGCGTAAACGTTCACAACCAGTATTGTGTGTTTCTCAAGCGAGTCTGTGCACTGATTGGTCAAGACGGCATACATAACATTGAAAGCACTATACACCGATGTAAACATCGCCTTCGGCAACTAATTGTTAATTTTTTTATGACATGCAGCGCATGCCTGCCTTATAACTGGAATTGTGAAAAGGAAATATACCAGGCCCATTATGTCAATCATTTTCTCTAATACGCTCTCTACTACGGTATGTGTAGTACCTTAGTGGCGAGTTTTATTTCGATTTCTCTAATTGACACTTGTAGTACTGTAGCACATTTTTATTTCTCCCACTATGCAACTACGGTACTACGGTGTATGTTTAGTGGAAAATAACTATTTTATTTCTCCCACTAGGCAACTATGGTACTACAGTGCATGTTCGTTAAAAATAACTTTTTTATTTCTCCCACTACGCAACTACGGTACTACGGTGCAGGTTTAGTGGAAAAATAACTATTTCATTTCTCCCACTACGCAACTACAGTAATACGGTGCATGTTCGTTGGAAATAACATTTTTATTTCTCCCACTATGCAACTATGGTGCAGGTTCAATGGAAAATTTTTTTTTTCTTTCTCCCCACTACAAAACTACGGTACTATGGTGCATGTTCGTCAACAATAACGTTTTCATTTCTCCTACTACGGTGCTACAAGTGTTGATTAGAGAAATCGAAATAAAACTCGCCACTACGGTACTACGCATAGTATAGAGCGTAGTAGAGAAAACGATGTTCATAAAATGGCCCCCTTATGAAAGGAAAAGTACAGTCTGTAATGCATTCTAGAGCAGATTTCGTATGACTGTGAAAAGTGCCGCGGTACGGCGCGGTTCTGTCGCGGTGGCGGTACGGAACCTGGCCTGCTGTAAATGGAATGAAATCGCCAATGAAATCGCGTAGTCGCAGTATGGTCACGGTCGCAGTGCTGAACAACTTCGTCATGGTACTTTTCACAGTCATACAAAACCTGCTCTATCACTAAAACTTGCCATGTTCTAGTCAAGAGAGTTATATGCCAAATAGACAAGATCCTGGGCAGAATAAGAGAAAATGATTGCACACCCTTCCCTTTTGCTGCCTGCTAGTGTTGACAAGGCCAATCAAGAAATGCTGGGAGGTTTTGTTGCATGAAATTATTTTTTCATAAAACAAAGCAAATGGCAAATGTTACACTCAGGCACATGTACAGGTACATGAAGGAATACATTAATGAATTAATCTCATACTGGAACTATGACTTGCATCAGGAAATTGAGCTAACTGCCTGTCATTTGTTATCTGGTGTGGCCCCAACTCTGATACCAAATGAAGGGGAGTTAATTGCTAATAAATTTATTATGTTGCAGATCACAGAGGGAGGAGGCACTGTTATATAAAACATACAAGAAAAGATTTAAGCTTACATCAAATTTGCTCACATACTTTCACTTGTAAGGGGAGCCCTACTGACCCCTCCCTTACTAGATCTGCTAGTGCTGTGTGAGGTACAGTACATATTTATTTCTTTTTTCCTCTTGTAGATGTCCCTTCCCCTCCTGATATTGGTGGCCAATCAACGCAATTTCCAAAGACATCAGGGGGAGGCAAGCCCATCACCACCAAACATGATGCTGCTGTCTGTGGTCGCAAGAATGTGAGAAATCTTGAGAAGGTTAGTCCATACTCAGGGTGTTGTAATGAGGGAAATATTGCATCTTTTTTCTATCTTTCCTGTCTTTGATTTATATGCACCATCAGAAACAAGATTTCAATTCACATTTTGAACCTACAGCTGCAGAAGGATAAGCTGTCCATCTCTGAGAAAGAAATTCAGCTTGTTTCCTTCATACCTATGAAATTTTTGTGACCTGTTTATTTAATGATTTTGAGAGGCATATATTTTGCATAATTTTAGGGCCCATCCACACTAACACAGTTTCGTTTGAATCTGTATACTTTTTGATACGTTTAGGCCTTCCATCCACACTAACACACTGATCGTTTTCATTGAATCTGATCTGGTATAAGTTTGAAAACGCTCTCAAAAGTGGATAAAAATCACTCCGTATACATATCATTTTAGTGTGGACGGTCGAATCTGGATAAAAATGAAAACGATGACGTCAATTGTACCGCTTAATTTGAGACTGTCTTTGCACGCACCAACATCAAATAATAACTCAATGCTTGTTTGGAGCTAAATCTCCCGTAGTTTAATCTTTTGCTGATTTTTCATAGAAGGAGGATGGTTCTCAGGGCTCTAGCTCTTTCTACGGCCTCATGGCAACAGATTTTGGATTCGGGGTGCGAACAAGCGCTTGGTTGTAGTTTCACGAACTGTTGCCGCAGAAGGTTGGAAAAAAATTTCAGGATGTCTTGGCCGTCTTTTTTGGATAGCTCTGTCAGGAGCTTAGAGCGTGAATCTAAGGAAAATCAACTGAAAATGACATTACGCATACGCCATACCTTTAGCGTTTTTGTGTGGACGGCTGAAAATGCTATGAAAACAGTAGTGCGGACGGGGATCAATCGATGCGTTTTCGGTGAAACGAATCCGGATACGGTACTTTTGAAAACGCATTAGTGTGGACAGGGCCTGCAAAAAAAAGTTTTTTGAACTCACTTTAATTTTCATTCACAAAATGAACAGAGAACCCACAGACAGGAATGCAGACAGTATAGTATTTTTCTGTTTGGTGTTATTTCTTTTTTCAATTAACCCTAAACTAAAATCTAACCCGAACTTAAATCTAACCCGAAGGAGTAGCAGGGACTTCTGTACTGCGCATGCACGAATCCGCTGACCAATTCAATGTGATTCCGGGCGCTATAATCGCCAGTTTCCATTGTTTTAGTCGGAATTGACAAAACGGCGCGAAGTTTTCAGCTCGCACTTTTCTTTTTTTCTTTATTTTGTAATTCAAAATATTTCTACGATAAGCTCTAGTGTTCTGTGTGCAACAAACGAGATGTCGACAGGACATGTTCCGACTCCACTTTTAAGCCATGTTACGAGCAGTGTTACGGAATTGTTTCAAACGACGATGATAGCATGCATCTTGAACAGCATACGATATACTACCACAAAAAAAGCCATTTCTGAATTCAGAAGAAAACGTAATTTATGATAGTATACATACATTTTTTTAAAACCTTGAAGACCCCCTCACCCACCCATCGAGGTTTATAGCACTGGACGACTGCCACAATCAATATTACAACATTTACGACGAACGACAAATGGAAATGTTTATTTCTTGGCAGAACAAGTCATTTTTAAGACGCCAGAGAAACACTTCCAATTACAAAGAAGGTATTCACTCAAAACACCCAGCCCCTATCCTGCCTAGAGGCCATCCCTATAGCTCTTTAGTTGCATATTCTGTCACAGTTAGAATCACAACATTGATGGTGTGAAAATGCCCCTGTTACAATTCAGAAGATCTGGAAAAATAAGATGGATGAAATATATCAACATTACTGATACTAAAAGTCGTTAAAGACCTGCACGTGCAACAGAAATCACAAAAGTACTACAATGAAAAAAAGTTTTAGTTATGTTAGCGAACACAAGAAAATGTTAACAAATTAACAGCTGGATCATTACTGGTTAAAATCATGCTAAAACTAAGATGGAGAAATGAGCTCGATATTTTTCTATAGCACATAAAAGAGGAGGCCACCATTGCAAATTATGCAAGAAAAATTGATGACGAAATATTGTTATTTATTACGTATTTAACTCAAAGCGATCTCTGTTTAATCTGCACTCTCAACAACCTTATAGTATTGCGACATCGTTCAGATACATAAATACGATATATTTGTCATTCTGTGCTGGTATCGGCTTCCAGAGTGTTACGCATAATTTGAACAGGTTCAATAGTCATTTGAGTTCAATAGTATAATTCATATGATCAGCGAATTTTCATGGCTAGTTTAATCGTTTCTTCATGATACCCTTGGTTAGTTGAGAACAATCAACAAAGATTTAAGATGGAGAAATGGCCTTGCTGGAATTTTAGTGGGCTCGGAGCATTCAATATAATTTACTTGTAAACTGAAATTAAACAGAATTTTCACTGGTGTTCTCGACAATCGCAAACGCGAATTATCAAGATTGACTTCAAAACATGCCCAATGCTTACCATAGAGAAACTTACCGTATGTGAAATGATTCAGGTTCTCCTTTAAAATGAGCAAGCAACCTCCAATTACGGGATGTAACAAGACAACATGGCTGCAATATTGACGAAGCTTGAGTTTCTTTGAACGTCCCATGATAACAACTCGAACCTATTGCATGTTCCTTTCCATAGAATAGGCAGCAAAGACATAGATAAAAACCTTTAGGCGAATTCTGGAGTAATTCATTTCAATTTCGTTCCACATATCACGGTCAAATCCCGTAAACATTGAGCTGTCATGACCCTTCTCCGAGGCATGAGGGAGTTCAATAAATCTAAGCCGCGCATGCGTATGCAAATGTCCCTGCTACTACCCGAAGGCTAAATCTAACCCTAACACTGGCGGTAAGCCTTAGGGTTTGCCTATAACAACCGCATAGATTTGTCTGTTGTTTTGAATCCAAAAGAGCTTTTCATCCTACCTGGCGCATTGTTAACCCTTTCTAGCCCGAATTTATTTCTGTAATACTTTGCTTATTTAGGGGGCCAGAGATCGTGCAACTTGAAAAAGGCCTCCTGGTAACAAGAAATACCGCTGTTTCTGAAGACTAAGGGCTCGTGAAAACCGTTAGTCGCTTGCCGAACAAGAAAGTGAGGCATGAGTTAGGTAAAAGTCGCTTTTAAGTGCTTTTTTCGAGTCATTTTCTACTACAGGAGCCACTTCATCAAGCAAACAAAGTCGGTAGAGACGAACTTCTGGAAGAACCCAGAAGTGGGGAGCACATTTTACGAGCAAAATGGAGTAACAAACAATTTTCAGGCCGTGTGATGGGGTCTTGCGTATTATGAAGCTTCCCTGGTCGTTCTGTAGCAGGATTTCAGCAACTGTCAAGGCAATTTGGGTTAGTTTTGAATTCAAAAAATCCATTCGGCGCAAAATTTAGTTGACAGGTGCGAAATATCTAAACCGGGGATTAGGGGCGAAGTGCTGTCAATTTTTCAGTTTTACCCACAATGCTTTGCGCTTGAAAAACGAGAAAAGATGTGAACGCGTTAGTAAGCCAAATCAAATGGCTGCTGCTTGGCCCGTTGCGGCATTGGGATGGAATAAGCGAAGGATATTACATGAAATAAGATGGAATTTTGCTTTGAGCGTTGGGTTTTGACTTTTAACTGACTATTTTGCCATAAAAAATGGAGTTCAAAAATGATGTTTTCCAGACTTGTTATACTGCGTAAAAACGCATCTTTTCAAATTCTCTTGTAAACAAACATTTTATTATTCAGCCATGCCACTATCTCGGTTCTGATTGGCTAAGAGTACGCAGCGAAACCTTGTTGGCGCGCAGTGCCTGACGTCATACTACAGACATTAGGATTGATGCACTCTAATGACGTCATAACGCAAGCCAATAGGTTTGGCCGCCATCTTGGTTTTCATTTCCGAATTGAAAGCCGGTTTTGCGAATATTCTCGATGAATCTGTTACGATTTTTGCCAAGAGATCATTGCTCAGGATATCTAAACATCAACTATGGCTATTTGAATTGAATACAAAAGGAAAATACCACCAATGGACGTAAGCTGAAGTTGAAAAACCGTGTCGCCGTGCACGGCCTCATCGCTGACTTCGTTTAGTTAGGTAAGAATTCTTGGTTGCTGAATAATAAAACAATTATTGAAGTCGGTTTTCGCATGATAGTGAGATTTGTCAACGCCTCGAGTTAGTGTTATCCGCCTCAGCTTCGCTTCGGCAGATAACACAAACCTCGGCGTTGCCAAATCTCACTATCATGCTCAACCTCATCCAATAAGTGTTAGAAAATAACACCTATGTTGTATTGTGAATGTGCGCATTCTGATTGGTTAAAAGGCGTGTTTGTAAGAGACCTGAGAAACACGATTGTCACGCAACGCTGTCGCGCGTGCAGGGGCGGATCCAGGGTAGTTTACGTAGTTTCCGGAACTCACTCAAATTTTTCCAAACTGAGAAAATTTATTAAAAGTAGTCACTTGGTCCTTATTTTTCCGGTCATGAAACTCACTCATCTTCTGGAAGAAATCACTCATTTTATTTTAGAAATCACTCATGTCCTTGTATTACAGATGATTATTAAAGAAAATACACCAAACACTTCTTAATAGTTGCTGCTGAGGTGTCAGCTGAGCAAGTTTTGGCACAAACTGGGACCATTTTCTTCCGCTTGGTAAATGGATAAAAATGTTCATATGATTCTACACGACACTGCAACAAAGGTCATTGCCCGTGCGCAGCACGCTGTCTTTATTGTTTACTAGGTCATGTCTCAGAACTGCCCTGATGCGCCGGGAATCTTCGCGGTTCAAATTCGTACTCACAGGGTGGGTTTGAGTCAGTAGAGTAATGCTGGAACTCACTCAAAACGCTCGTCGATTGGCTGGCACAACATCGATTGTGTTGGAACTCACTCAAAACTCTTTCTCATTGGCTAATCAAGACGTGAACTACTCAGGAAACTATCGACAAAAGTATAAAAGGGGCAATACCTCCCCCAGCGTCGAGTCTTTGACTTGTTATCACTAGATTTCGTCTGAGAACTTGCTAAGGAGTTTAAACGAAGGATCCATTGAGAAAATACAATATGCCTCGAAGCGATTCAGTCTGTCGGGAGGAGAATGGTTCTGCCTACGACATTGGCTTGGTTCTTGGCGCAATCGGGACGTATTTTGATTATGTCATGCTAATATTTATCGAGAATATTTGAAAACGAGGTGAGCTTTGCGAATTAAGGTGACTCATTCGAAATTCAAAATGCACCCAACTGTGTCTAGAGCGCAAATCTGCGTCGTCAAACTAACGGCTATAACTTTTGTGTCTTTTCCTCTATTGTTATAATTATTTTTTCAAATCCTACTTTAATGATGTATAAATATGCTACTGGGAACCGATTTTCTTGAAAACTTTTTAGAAGTCACAATCTAAATTTTGTGAGGCCCTAATTTCATATTCCTGTCGTACTAGAAAAAAAATTTGCCGGTTTTTTGGCTGAAATGTCAGGAATCGATTCCAGTTGTAGTGATCTCAAATCAAGCGAAGTTACAGAAAATTCGTCGGAACAGAAACGCGGTAATAAAAATACCGTCAGTTATGGTCAACTATTGCCAAATTAGAACGCTGATTCTGCTTGGCTTGAATTGATTTTTAATAGTGCTCCGAAAATTCATTATTTTGGGCTCTTCCGCCGGCACTATGTTGCATAGTAATGTATTAAACTTTACCGAAGGTCAGATTGTAAATACCATGAAATACTAAAATGTTCGAACATTATCTACCGAGGAAAGAAATTGTGAAAGCGCAATGAATTTATTACAAGAATGTCGAGTTAAAATGTGTTGTTATTACGTATTATTTCTTGCTAAGATGTATATAGACGAGAAACTCGTGGCATTGGTAACACTTAGTAAGCAAGTTTGAACATCATGCGTGCTTATTTGATATAGGAGAAAATTGTTAAAGTTACGGCGGTCGCCCTCTGGTCATGCACGCAGATTTTAAGCTGTCTATTTATGAATGGTAATGAAATCTCGCATTTTGCCAGGGGGAACACAGTAGGCCAACTCTAATCATCGAACAAAGAAAACGTTTATGGTCGACTCTTTTTGTTCCATAGGGACTTATCAAACAATTGCTATTTTTGGAGCGTGACTGCTATTGATTAGATTTGGCCTAATGAGCTCCCCCTGGAAAAACGTCAGATTTATAAACAAGAGAGCTTCAAATCTGCGTGCAAAACCAGAGGCGAATGTCGTAACTTTGTAATTTTCTTCTATACCAAATAAGCAAATATAATGGTCAAACCTGGTTACTAAGTTTTACCAATGCCACAAACTTCTCGTCTATATAAATTTTAGCAAGAAATAATACCTAATAACGGCACATTTTAATGCAACATTCTTGTAATAAATTCATTGGTCTTTCACAGTTTCTTTCCTCGGTAGATAATGTTCAAACAGTTTATTAGTTTATGGTATTTGAAATCGGACCCTCGATAAAGTTTAATGCATTACTATACAACATAGTGCCGGCGGAAGAGCCCAAAATATTGAATTTTCGGAGCACTATTAAAATTCAATTCAAGCCAACCAGAATCAGCATTCTATTTTGGCCACAGTTGACCATAACTGACGGTATTATTATTACCGCGTTTCTGTTCCTACGAATTTTCTGTAACTTCGCTTGATTTGAGATCACTACAACTGGAATCGATTCCTGGAATTTCAGCCAAAAAAACCGGCAATTTTTTTTTCTAGTACGACCGGAATATGAAATTAGGGCCTCACAAAATTTTGATTGTGACTTCTAAAATGTTTTCAAGAAGATCGGTTCCCAGTAGCATATTTATACATCATTAAAGTAGGATTTGAAAAATAATTTTAACAATAGAGGAAAGACACAAAAGTTATAGCCGTTAGTTTGACGACGCAGATTTGCGCTCTAGACACAGTTGGGTGCATTTTGAATTTCGAATGAGTCACCTTAACAGTGTTAATTGAGAATGGTATGTTGTCTCGGTCTGGCTAACAAAATACCAATGGTTTATAGCCTATATCCTAATGGAGATTTTGTTTACCATTGTGTATGTTTTGGTGTCCAGTGCGAACCAGCTCTAGATAAATTATTGAAGCCTTCGATTGTACTTTTGACCTTGAGCCGCCTCATGTTTCAACAAGCACTCGAGCGGAAAAGGTGAAATGCGTTATAAGTTTGCTGTCAACGCGTATTGATGAGCCGATGAATAACAGGCGTCGGCAGAATATCACTAGAAATCAACAAATTCTTATCCCCTTTTCAAAACAAGATTTTCTGTGGGAAAAACAACATCCCACTAAGAAACAGGAGATGTTTTTTCTTGTAAAAAAGTAATTTTTATGTGGTCTTGCGAGAGTAATTAAATTATCTCAGAATGCAGGAAATGGCATTTAGAGAGCTCAAAATTTCAAATTTTCTTGGGGGGCATGCCCCCAAACCCCCCTAAACGTGGTAGGTCACTAATGGAAACTACTCCCCCCAAAACCTGGATCCACCCCTGTTCGGCTCGTGTCTTTCAAGTTTTGATCAGTTCTCCCAACATCCCCCTCGTGTTTGTAAGAAAGCAGAGAGCACGCGGAAAGTACTTTTATTGCTTAATTAAATATCCGCCAACAACTTGGACTTGGTGACTTTCTGGTAGTATAAATTTGAGGAGCGTACTAGTTGTCACGTTTCGTTCTCTCAGTTTCAGAATGATTTTTCAAAGCACACCAGATGATACAGCCACTGATTAGAGGCGTTTTACGGCGTTCTCGCAGGGATTTTTTGAGGAAATACAGAGAGGCTAGTTTTAGACTATTTTAACAAGGTTTCTGTAGTTTGTTTGTCAAAAATCGTAAAATCGAAAAACAGTCTGAATAGTAACTTAGGTCGTTATTGAACCAACCCCGTCATGTAGTAATCAGACTGTAAGTGACACATAAATTCTAACATATGCAAGTCTTATAGCTGCCTCCTGTTTTATTTTCAACACAGTTTCCCCCAGGATTTGCTGCAGGAGATGTTGGCAGCTCAGCTATGGACCTGAAGATTTCAAACAGTGTGTACAACACTTTGAAACAGCATTCATACCGGGAGGAGCGGCAAAGCCATCGTCTGCACGAGAAAAAAGAACACTCCACCCATGTAAGACAAAGTTACAATTCTGAATTTCCAAACTTTAGAATTAGTGTAAAATGGTCTTTAATAGTTCTGAGGTTGTTTGTATGATAGATTGTCTGTTTCATTTGAACCTTGAAAACATTTTATTACTTGGGGTCTAGTTGTCTTGATCTCATTCTTGACCTGATTTGTTTCATTGTGTGGAAAATGTCTGCAATTGTTGTCGAAAATAACCCCAAAATAACAGTTCCAAAGTACACCTAAATAATCTCTCTTTTGAGATTGAACTGAATTACATTCTTGCTTACATGGATTACAGAGAGAAAGTCAAAATTATGGGTTTTAATTATGGTTGCACAAGCAAGTCCGTGCCCTGTTAAACCCTGGCTAAACTAAACTACGTACTGACACAGGTACTGTGCAGACACATGTCCCAATTTAGTCACACAAGAAACATTGTTGCGTCGCGCAACAATTTTGTAGCTGGGACAAATGTTTCTTCGCCAAGCAAACACCATTTTGTGTTTCCAAGACACATAGTGGGAAAACATGCAGGGCACAAATCTTGCGTGCTACATGTGTCCTACTTTAACCATAGCTTTAATTTTGGAATGGATAAATTTTCATTAGAAACATTTAATACTCACTGATTTGTAGGAACAAGCACTTGACCCTAAAACGCGACTGCTACTCTATAAACTTGTGAACAACGAGACCCTGGAGGCTGTTAATGGTTGTATCAGTACTGGAAAAGAGGCTTGTGTTTTCCATGCAAATGGCGGCAGGTTAGTAACATGACTACTAATCTTATTACTAGTAGTAATCATAGATTAGAAACGCGTTCGAAGAAGGACTTTTTCCGTTATTTCTTATCCGTTTTTATTTGTGTTGCATGCCAAGATGTGAGCGTGACGTGCCGTGACTGTTTTTTAGTGGACGTCAATCAAACTCTGTTTCTTTGCAACTCTTGTCAACAAGCCAAATCATTTGACTTCGCTCGTACGTTTCTCTGATCTTGGAAACCCACGGGAAAGGCTTGCTACGGAGCTTATTTTTGACAAGACTCATTTTTCATTCAAACAAGACACCAGAAGGAAAACTTATCTTCCTTTCGCCGCGTGGAACGCTTGAGAATTTTCTTAGAGAAGCCTAGCCTTTGACCTGAATGATCCAGGAGTGTCGGAAGTTCTGCAAATCATTCTGATGAAAACTTGGAATTGAAGCGATCTGTATCTGTAACAGTTTTCATAGGAAAGAAACGTGCAAAAGGATTTACCAGTTGAATTGTTCGCTGAATCGATTTTCTTAGGCTCATGTCTTTGGTGTTTGAGACGAATGTTATTTTTTTGTACGATCAGCCTCTTTCCCTCAGATAAAAGAAACCTCTAGGCATTTTATTCTTGGCGGTGTGCGAAAGAATTTTCTTTCAATGCGGCCGATATGTGGCGGTGAATTACTAAGTAAACAGAGTTTGATGTCGTCCACCAAGGAACCACGAACCAGTCGCAAATGTGAAACACATTCTCGAACGCACAGTTGAAATTTCGAATGCGTCAAAATCTTGTAAAACCGGTTTCTAACCTGATTAGTGGCCTCGGTCTGATGTCGAGGCCTTGTGTCAAGAAAATCGCTCAAATCTTCTTGGCTTGCCGAGAATAGATTGCGTTCTTCGGACGCGATTAGTAGTACATTATGTAACGTATAAAAAACGAGTAGTCATGCTTTATAGCACTGTATACTACCTCCGAAACCATATTTTATGGTTTTCGCTTCCACTAATCACATGCTTTCTAAAGATAAAATGTAGATAATGACTTTAAGCCATCGGATGGTCTTGAAAACAAGAAGAATTTAAAACCACGAATGAGATGCACCTAAAAAATCCAAACAAAATAAGTCAGTTCAAGAAAAAGGTATCGAAATCCCTGTGTGTGTATCACAACCGGAGCCCAAATCTGGAACATAAGCGATTACTGGCGGGCTGATTTGCATATATTTGCGCTGTAAAAATGACCAACTTTACTTCAAGATATTACAAACAGAACTGGTAGTTTATGTGGGTTAGGCCAGGATTATGGAATCAACCAGCAAGGCATTCGCAAGGATTTCGTAGGTATTTCCATGCAACAAATGAAATGGTGGTTTAGATTTGTTTTATTCCAAAAGAAAAAGCAAATCTTCACACTCAAAGGGATCAGTCACATTTGTCACGTTGTCAGTATTTGGATGGAACTAGGGCCGCATATCATACTCAGTATTACTATATGGCTTGACAACTTTCGGTAATCTGATTGGCTGGCGCATGGGCTGTATTTTGCGTATTGCCCACCATTCTCGAACCCAGAGCTCCCCGGCTCGCCTCCCCCGCGAGGCACTGACGAGCCGTGGAGCTCTGGGTGCGAGAATGATTGCCCACGGACTATATTTTTCCGTATTTAGTCCCGTGTCGGCGGATGAAGATTGTTTTGCGTTTTGCGCAGTCCTTGTAAAATAACACGTTGCGCGCGCGTGAACGGACGAGAAAACCACCAAGGCCGGAAATTGGGCAAAATATAATTCTAATTTTAATGAGCCATATAATAAACGAATTATTAATCTCATTTGCGGTACGGGAAATATCAGACCTCGGTCCGTACTGCAAGACCTCGGTCTGATATTTCCCGTTTTTATTCAAAATAGCAAAACAAATTAAACTCTTTTTATTGCAGAAGAGAAGATCATGGAGAGGAGATCCCTTCTGAGTGCGCTGTCAAAGTGTTTAAGACAACACTGAATGAGTTTAGGACCAGGGAGAGGTATATCAGAGAAGACCATCGCTTTCGGGACCGGTTTAGTAAACAGAACCCCAGGAAAATCATCCGACTTTGGGCTGAGAAGGAGATGTGCAACCTGTGCAGGTAACTACTGTGGTAATGTGCGATTTTTCTCTCAACTTTTTGTTTGTTTGTTTGTTTAACAACGGTAAGCAAAGTTTGCTACTCAATATACACGGTTACGGGGCTACGGCACGATGCAGTTACGATACGAAACCTCGTCTGGCTGGGCGTACGAAGTATCGTCTTGGCCCGTTATGGTGCAATTCGCTATAGCATTTAACTTTATAATTTGTGATATCGCCAGGCACCTTCAGCTTTATATGGGGACCAAACAAGGGGGATAAAATTGAGTACTGCTGCTGATAATAAAAATAATAAATAACTATTCAGAATTGTGTTTTTTTAGGATGCGCAAAGCAGGGATCAGTTGCCCCAGTGTGGTTCTGCTCAAAAAGCACATTCTCGTCATGAGTTTTATCGGCAAAAACCAGCGTGCAGCACCCAAGCTAAAGGACGCGGAGCTGTCTGGAACTCAACTACATATCGCATATGAACAATGCGTGGAGGTAAGACTGGAGGACATGAAACATCTGTCTGTCTGTCTGATCTGATCTGATCTGATCTGATCTGATCTGATCTGATCTGATCTGATCTGATCTGATCTGATCTGATCTGATCTGATCTGATCTGATCTGATCTGATCTGATCTGATCTGTCTGATCTGTCTGTCTGTCTGTCGGTCGGTCGGTCGGTCGGTCGTTTTGTTTTATCATCTTTGGTCTAAAAATATTGTTCATCAAATAGATTTCGTTACAATGACGTTCTCCTATTATTCCATTTTGCCAAGTCAGTTAACCCGTTACCATTAATTCCCCTCCCTTCCCTTCCCAGATGATGTGCGCCATGTATCAGAAAGCGAAGCTGGTGCACGCAGATCTCAGCGAGTACAACATGCTATGGCACGAGGGCAGGGTGTGGTTTATTGACGTTAGCCAATCAGTGGAGCCCATTCATCCGCATGCGCTGGAGTTCTTGTACAGGGACTGCTCTAACGTGGTAGAGTTCTTCAAGAAAAGAGGCGTGTCTGGGTTGATGAGCGTACCACAGTTGTTCCTCAAGGTCTCACAGTTAGACATTCCACTGTTGAGTGATGATGAGAGCTCCTTCTTGGCACAGGTAGGGGCAATAAAAAAACGACAGTCATATATTTCGCTCTATTAATTAAAAAATGACAAAAAGACCAATTGACTGCAGTAAAACGAACCGCAAAGTTACACCAATTCTGAATAAAACCTATAGGAGCGACAATTACTCAGGACAGTCAACTGAAATCGGTAAAACTTTCTCGAAAGAGAGTAACCTTTTTGTCAGGCGTTGACTGAGTTTTTGTCGTTAAACCCGGAGTTCGCAGTCGCGGAGGCAGTCTTGGACGAGCAAAATATTGATCTGGGACTAGGCCCGAGGCTTTAACAATGGACGATTCCAGCTATAACGCACGCGCGCTGCAGAAGAGCGAATATAGAATATAGAAGAGCGCTCGCGCTTATAGCAAGAATCGTCCATTCAAACAAACAGGTTCCTAAGAGGAAAGAGGAGGTCTGTCAGTCTTCCCGTGAGCACCTGCGCGAGATTTTTTTAAACTACCCGCCAAAACGGACAATGTTCCCGGAAAAAAGCGTGAAAACAGATCTGAAATCCCTCAATAAAAATCTCTTAAGACCACCATTATATGCAATCTGATAAGTATACATAACGTTTATGAAATGAACTCGTGGTTTAGCTAAATTTTCACTTCATGATATCAAGCAGGCGGAAAATAACAAGGGCGCAACTTTGCCGTCAAATCTCTGCACGGACATTTTGTCCAGGCGATGGCTTTGTTTGCATATTTCATTAACCAAAATCTACTATTTCTAACCAATTGCCCTCTGATTTTATTGAGTATTATACTTAAGCAAATCTCTTTGATTTTAAATCTATTTCAATATCAGAATTGCCCTCTCGATTTCTTGTTGAATTTGGGACTGGAAAGTAGACAACCGAAACAACGGTCGGCCTTCGTGAGCACTGCAAAACACGTTGAAAACTTAAGTCTCGCTCGCCGTCACCACTCGCGAACGGGGTCGATCCTGAACTTAATATCTAAAAAAAATATTCAAACGCGATACATTTCTGCATACAAAGTCCGGAATGGTTTTTTAGCTATATTTTAAGCAATATCTAATGTCAGAAAGATATTTATTCGCCGAAAAATATGGAAAAATGTGAACAGAAAAGTGCTAGAGCTCGTGCGCGAAAAGCCGTTGTGATTGCGCGAGAGCGCGCGCTAATCTAAGGAGAATTGAGATTTCATCGACGAAAATAAGATTGCACTGCTTGTAAACAAACAAAATCTGCTTTCTTCAAGCGACGACGGGAAAACAAAATGTCACAAGACTTTGCAAACATGCAGACATGTGAAACTTGTCAACATGAAGTTTATGCTTCCGCTGACTTCATCGTAGCAGAGGTGCAAGATCATTTTTTCTGCGAGAAAGGCCGGAGGGCTTAAATTTGTGAGCTTCACAAAATCCTCCTTGTTCAACTGCCGAATTGCGCGCGCGTCATCCGGCCATTTATAATATGGCTCAAAAGCGATGCATTATGGGAAGACTGACAGACCTCCTCTTCTAAGAGGAGGTCTGTCAGTCTTCCCGTGAGCACCTGCGCGAGATTTTTTGAAACTACCCGCCAAAACGGACAATGTTCCCGGGAAAAAAGCGTGAAAACAGATCTGAAATCCTTCAATAAAAATCTCTTAAGACCACCATTATATGCAATCTGATAAGTATACATAAACGTTTATGAAATGAACTCGTGGTTTAGCTAAATGTTCACTTCATAATGTCAAGCAGGCGGAAAATAACAAGGGCGCAACTTTGCCGTCAAATCTCTGCACGGACATTTTGTCCAGGCGATGGCTTTGTTTACATTTTTCATTAACCAAAATCTACTATTTCTAGCCAATTGCCCTCTGATTTTATTCAGTATTATACTTAAGCAAATCTCTTTGATTTTAAATCTTATTCATTATCAGAATTGCCCTCTCGATTTCTTGTTGAATTTGGGACTGGAAAGTAGACAACCGAAACAACGGTCGGCCTTCGTGATCACTGCAAAACACGTTGAAAACCTAAGTCTCACCACTCGCGAACGGGGTCGATCCTGAACTTAATATCTAAAAAAATATTCAAACGCGATACATTTCTGCAATACAAAGTCCGGAATGGTTTCTTAGCTATATTTTAAGCAATATCTAATGTCAGAAAGATATTTATTCGCCGAAAATATGGGAAAATGTGAACAGAAAGTGCTAGAGCTCGTGCGAAAAAGCAGGGGACTTTTTTGTTTATGCCATGCGCAATAACCGCTGCTCTCCAAGTTCACATTGCAGACTCAACTCAGGGAAAAGCACTGTTGAGTATCACGAATTTGTAATCAAATAGCGCTCTATTTCTATTTCTCGTTTGTTTTGTTTTTATTCTGAAAGCGGGAAGGATAAAACAAAACGTTTATTCAGCTGCCTGTATATTGCAAATAAAAATTGTTTGATTTTAGGATCTGTGGACCTTCATCTGCGACTGTTTAAACTGTTTAAAATTTAGACTGCAAGTGCAAGAAAAATGACGTTGTTTTTGTTTAGCAATCGTAACGATTTCCTTTTTTATCCTATCAGTTTACCCTGATATTTCGGGGCCTTCCAGTGGAATTAGATCAAGTGGAAAGAGATGTCATAGTTTTGGGTTGAGAAATAAAAGTTCTGCACCATGCAGATACATAAATTTTGCTTGAAAAACCTGGTCACACTGTTTTAGTATAATGAAAAGTTGATTAGTTTGTGTGATAACTTATTAGAAAATGTCTGGACAAGTTTCACCATAACCTATCCTGGAATTCAATTGATTTGACTACTGATGATTTACAACCCCAGGATTTTGTATCTAACCAAGCTGGGATTTTGTCAAACAATGTGTAAATACCCAGACTGAGGGTACCCACCCTGGAAATACAAGCTCAGTTTTCACCACCCTTCCCTGGGATTAAATTGTGGATTATGTCCATGAAAAGGATGAGACTCCAAATTGGTGAACTTTTTATTGTGCTATTTATAACTGAGTATTCTGATAAGTTCTGTAATAGTGGAACCTGGGCAGTTGACAAAATGACACCTGTTGACAACATTGGGTTTTGAGGTGGCAACATAATTTTCACAAGAAAAATTGAATCAAAGAGGATTTTGATACAGCACTGTGATGTTCTTCTGAGCAGTAAACTATCTGTAGTGAAAACTCTTTAAAGTAGCCCCTGCTATAGTTCTACTTCTGTAAATCAATCGATGAAATGCTCTTGTAATACTGTAACATCTAAAATGTTGCATCCCTGAACCACCAGCACTTGTGCTAGAAATTGCTATTTGGTTGCAGGATGCAGTTGTTTAGTGTCATCCAGACAAGAACGGCATTATGTTCCTTTTGTGAATTGGGCATATACATGTACACCTACACCTTCGGAACCTGGAACAAACAATGCACAACAAGTTACTTCTGAATGTCCTACCCTCTATTATATCTTTTATCAGGTGCTTCTAAAAAAACTTTCCTTTTTAATGCATAGTAACTAGGAGAAGTGAAATGAAATTTGTATTATTACAGTCACACAGGTTGTTTCTCTTTGCTGATGGACAACACTGATGGACAACTTTGGTATCAAATTGCAATTTCTCGTGAGCAACTTTAATTCGCCACATGTCTGAGCACTGGAGGGGCAGACCATAATGGAACGATTTTGGAAACAAAATATTTCAAGTTCTGGTACAATATCGTGAAGACAGATACAAAAGATTTCTTGAAATTTGATTCAAGCAAGTTGTCCATTAATGTTGCTAGGCAATATTGCAAAATTGTCGGGAAGAGAACATCTCGTTTCACTGTAACATGATCTACAATTTCCACTCACAAGTCAAATGGTTTATCAAAAAAATCAATTTCTCACCAAATTTATTTTTAAATTCAGTAAGTATACACAACTAGCAGTTCTTTTTTATACCAGCTCAGATTTCAATTTATTTTGCTTTCTGGGCAAACAAACTGAGCACTTCAGTTCTTGCAAAAGCTATTTCAGTGAAAATATTCTAAGGAGCATGCCCAAGCATAGGTGTCCTGAAGATGAACACACCAAAAAATCATTAACTTCCCCATTATTTCCAAAAAATAGCACCACACACTGAAGACATATAGAATGTAGTTTTGTTTTCGAGAGATACTTCAGTGGTACAACGAGCAGTTTTCGAAAAATGTTCAATTAATTAATATTCAACATTTTCAAGCAGATTTTAGAACTCGAGTAAAGACCCGATTTTGCTGCCGATCTCAAGGAAATCAAATGGTTTCATTTAAACTGGGTCCTAGAAACTACGTGTGACTTATTTCCAGATCCAATATTCCCCGTGAGGAAAGTGGGAGTCCAAGAACAACAACCACTGAAACTCATGTGCGTAACTGTCGAACCAAAAACACATAACTTCCCCCATTTTCTGTTTCATCCCCGTCAGATAAACGAATTTCAAAATGATAGTACTTCCATTTTTTCACTGACAACTCTGTGGTACAACGACTAGATTTTGAAAGCACATTCTGGCAAGACGATAAGAAATCGGCTTATTGCATTACAGCAAGGAAACTCAACGAAAGATTCCACAAAACCCCTTGGTGCGATTTCTCAAAGAGAGACCTACATAAGCCAACAGTAATTAAAAGCTTACCTTGGCGGATAATTTGACACTTAACCTTTCAGCTGCTGGCAGAAAGTTAACTTGGGAATTCCACCACAGATCACAGACATCCGCCATATTAAATCGAAATCCTTGAATAGAGCTGCTTTGCCGAAGCGAATAGCGTAGCAATCTCAAGCTCAAACTGCTCAAAATTCATTCCCCAAATACAAGTACTGTTTCTGTTGAACTCCGTTTGTGGTTTACATACTTATTCCCGCATAAAAATGGAGAAATTAACTCGGTCGACACGACAACAAACCATCAGCTGAAGACAAATCAGGCCGATCAGGCCGTGCATCTGCGCATGCGTCACATAAAGGTCCCCTGCTGTGCGAAAAGCCGTTGTGATGCGCGAGAGCGCGCGCTAATCTAAGGAGAATTGAGATTTCATCGACGAAAATAAGCTTGCACTGCTTGTAAACAAACAAAATCTGCTTTCTTCAAGCGTTGACGGAAAACAAAATGTCACAGACTTTGCAAACATGTGAAACTTGTCAACATGATGTTTATGCTTCCGCTGACTTCATCGTAGCAGAGGTGCAAGATCATTTTTTCTGCGATAAAGGCCGGAGCGCTTAAATTTGTGACCTTCACAAAATCCTCCTTGTTCAACTGCCGCATCGCGCGCGCGTCATCCGGCCATTTATAATATGGCTCAAAAGCGATGCATTATGGGAAGACTGACAGACCTCCTCTTCAGGTTCCTAGAATGTTAGAGCACACGCGCGCGCTGCAGAAGAGCGAATATAGAATATAGAAGAGCGCGAGCTCTTATAGCAAGAATCGTCCATTCAAACAACGGAGATCATTTTATAGTAGCTATAAACCACAGGTTCCTAGAATGTTAGAGCAACACGGCCTTAAATGAACCGACGCATCATGCCCATAATGCACTACTTTGCTGCAATTTTTATACCATCGAAATTAAGAGACTCAAGAAGCATTAATATTATTTCGTTAGCCTGTCACATTCTGCCTAACAAACATGAGTAAGTCTTATAAACGTTTGAATCGTTTGTATACGTCTGGAATGGATTTTTTTCCGGGAGACTGAGGTGAGGGTAAAAACCGGGAGTCGGCAGGTATGAAAACACCATCACCTGCAAGTAGCCTGTGTAGACCATGCAACATCATATTTCAGCTTCCGACTTGTTCGGTTTCAGGTTCAATCGTACGAGCGACACGAGATGTCGCTCAGTCAGGGAAGTACGCACTCCTCAACCTTGCGGAAGCAGCTTCGATATGAACAGCAGCAATATGAGTTTGATTATTTTTTCAACAAGACCAAGACCGGCAGCCAAGAAGACGAGAAGGACGAGTAGAATATGAGCATGCTTTACTAGAAATTATAATAAAGCTCTGCTCTGATTGTCCAACTCTATGCTCTTTTTGACCGATTAAGTAATGGTTCTCCCCCTCTATATCATAAAAGCAAGCACAATGTTCTATGACTTCATCGAACAAATAGAGCACTTGTGAAGTTGGGAGAAACACTCGAAACATTTTAAAATCACTCGCCGTCGCAACGGTCTCTCCCAACATCACGCGTGCTCTATTTTACCGATAAAGTCCTAGAAAGTTGTACTTTAATGCGTGGAATAAGTTTCGCAAAGACGAGGAGTTCCCTGTTGGGCACATCCCATGATTTCAAATGAGTTTGACTAATGGTCGCGGTCGCGGGTCGCGAGTAAAAGGTGCGGGCGCGGGGTGCGGGTAAAAAGGTGCGGGTGCGGGTAAAATGTGCGGGTCTTGAAAATGGTCTAAAAATACCAAATCAGACACTGGTTACTTCGGGCACTTAGTAAAGTTGTATTTTGGTGCTGTATTCGTACCAGGAGCTCATAATTCGTAAGCCCCTGTTTGCCTATCGCTTACCTAGGATACACCTTGTATCTCGTGCCAAAGAAAACAACAAAAGTTGACGTTGAAGCCAGTAGAAGTGGTCTGACGGAGCATTCATTTATAGAATTATTTGACAATCTACACAACGTTACTTTATTATTAAGAACCAGCGGAGCAAAAACTGGAAACCGTAACGTCCCTCTATTATATGTTTTCACTTGTTGGAATAAACTACGTTTAATGAATTGGCGAGGAAGTATTTTATCATATCTATGTTTGAGCGGATCATCGCAAGCTATGTAATTCACCTTTTGCCATCCAAGCCAAGCGGAAAGAGAAGTCGCCGGTTATCATCATGAGCTTTCGCTCGGTAGAATAGTAGAATAGGAGCTTACGAATTACGAGCACCGCGGCGGTACACTGGTACAAAAATACAGCTTTATTAAGTGCCCGAAGAAGCCAGTGTCTGATTTGGCATTTTTAGACCATTTTCAAGACCCGCACCTTTTTACCTGAACCCGCACCTTTTACACGCACCCGCACCTTTTTTACCCGCACCCGCGCCCGCACCTTTTACTCGCGACCCGCGACCATTAGGCAAACTCATTTCAAATGGTAATTTACATACGTAGCGAAAAAGGTCTATTGACCCTTTGGAGTAATAGATTATTTCATTTAGTTTGGTTGCTTTGTTCTTTCCAAACGCTAGCGATCATGGAGTGTTGCCATGCCAATCTTGCAAATTCCCCTTTCATGCCAAACTGACCCGGAACTAAACTGTGCAATAGGGCCGCCAGGATGGATCAAAAAAGTGGCGCTTAGTAATGAACTTTATTCCCAAGTAAATGTTCTTTTGTCTTTCGCCATTTGTCCTAGGACGTGCGCTAGGACTTCTGTTTGCTTCAAGATTAGGGTCCTTTTGTTCAACCAGAGGGATCGTTATTAACTTTGTAAAAAAGAAAGTAGATTACATTATGTTGGTGATACCATCATCGAGGAAGACTGTTAGCTCGTCGAACTGAAGAGCATGCATTAAATTTCCATGTTTATATTGCATTATGTTCTTGTAAAGAAAGTTAATCCACCAATAAAATTTTAAACAATGTTGTCATGGACATGCGAAGTGGTAAAGGAGCTCATTATAAGTGATTTACGTCACAGCGTTGCCATGCGACCCTTTGTTTTGTCTAGGCTATTGCCAGTTTAGTTCCGGGCCTGTTTCACATGTTTTTCCTGAATGGGCAGTCATCCCGCCCCCTGTTGATGATCTCTGAAATTCAAGGGTGGGTGGCTATAAAGGAGCCTTAGTTGGGGTCCCGTATTACAGGATACCATATTCCAGGGTGAAGTGTTGCCAGTGTTGAAGTCCAGGGAAGGTCCTCTATTTAACAATAGGACATTTGCACTATTGCGTTATTTGACTACGACTACCAGAATCCTTTTCAGTTTTCTTTTCTTATGCAGATAAGCTGCTATTGGAAACAATAGGCGGTAATTGCGCGAGCAAAAGGGACAACAAAGGTTTCTGGTAGTCGTAGTCAAATAAGTCATGAAAATTTCCTATTAGACTACGAGTTCGAGTTATCAATGAGTCAACAGATAGTTAAGGTGACTCCACGACGTTCCGGCTAGAAATATGAATGCGCACGTTGCATCCTGGTAGTTGTGTCATCTCTGCTTACAGCTGGGATCGTCTACTTGTTCTCTACGAGTCAAATAGTCAACGCGTCTCGTTAAAGGTGCCTCCACGAAACGTCCAAGCGTATTTTCTGTAAATATAAATTTGGTCATAACTTTTGTAATATTCGTGTGACGGATATCACACTTAGAGGACAGTAGGAGGTATCATTTAGCAATAGTATACACCTAATTCAGAAAAGGTTGCTTTGTTCATTGGTCTTTGGTCATTGAACGCCTTTGTTTCGTGGTCACTGAAGCAAAGAATTCCTTTGTTTCGCGCTATAATTGAAAGACCAAAGAACAAACGCCAAAGCAACCTTTTTGAAGCTATTTGCTCAGCGCAAATCGCTTCTTAGTCATCGCCCTCGAACTATGTGACTATGTGGCTATGTGGCTATGTGAGTATGTCACTTCGCGGGAATCGTCCAGCTTGCACTCCATGTTGCTTCTGTTTCTACATTGATTATACTTCAGTCGCACAAGAATCACGGGTCATGAAGTTTCTGCCTTACAAATATTTGAATTGAGCCAATCATAGCACTGCATCACCTTTACCCTCCCCTCCCTTGCTACATCAATCGGTACGTCTCCCCACCATCCCCTCCCTTGTATCATCATGGCATGGCGCCGGGTATCCTGTGTCTCGTCCCTTCTCCCATCTAAGCACCTTACCTTTGCCAACATATATATAGGTCACATAGGCCAATCAGTCGTCCATGCGGGACGAGCATTTTCTTCTTGGAGGTGATGTGAATTGTAGTTGGGTACCTTAGCGGAATGATCGTGACACGGCGGACAAAAGTGCCAAAATTTGTATACGTGTTGGTTTGGGCTAGTTAATCAATCCTAGGATGGGTGCCCAGTTGGCACCCCCCTGCTTCTCATTTTACTAGAGATCAAAATCTGTTGAAAAATTTGTGTGATGGTTGCCTGTGGCGGATATACAAATTATCATATTTTTGCCTTAAATGTCAAGAAAAAGATGAATAACCACTTGCAAAGTTGTTTCATGCATTCAGAAATATTTATCGTCTATAGAAATAGCATTTCGAAAACACTTTAGCATGTTTCAAAAGGTTTAGTGTATTCCTCGTGCCCAGACTCCCTCGTCCATTCAGGTCTTTCCAAAATGGCGGCCGCCACGAACAACTAGTGAAACTGTAAGTATTTTGGCTGAAAATAATCCCTTTTAGCAATTTATTTGTGAATACATGGAAAATAACACGGCTAAAGAGGCTTTTTCTTTCTTTAGATGTTTGGTTTGAATAATTTAATTATTAAAATGAAGAACAAACGAGAAATTGGTACGATGATTCGAACGTAAATTCACAAAACGCCAAATCATTGCTAATAAAAATATAGTCATTAACGACGGATTCTTCCATTTCAACCTTGGTTTCGACTTTATAAAACATAAAAGATCTGTAAAATATGGTGCCTGATGAGTAACATTTCACAGCAGTGTCGTACTTCACACATTGCGTTCTCGGTTTCTCATGTGCGTCTTTTCTGCAATGTGAACGACATATTTGGAGTACGAGTGACGCGAATCATCAATACAACCCCGCGTCCCCTGACATGTTTGGCAGGAGAACAGAGGATGGCTGTTGGGTACCCAAATGGCTTACACTGCCAGAAGTGTCAAGATTTTGACTCTCATATAGCCTGCGTAGCGGCTCTAAAAGGGAAGGGGAGGGAGTCGGGGCGAGCGAAAACCGGAAATAGCGCGGGCCGCAGGGGGTTCTCTCATAAGGCAGATGAGA
This sequence comes from Scolanthus callimorphus, assembly GCA_033964015.1. Classification (NCBI taxonomy): domain Eukaryota; kingdom Metazoa; phylum Cnidaria; class Anthozoa; order Actiniaria; family Edwardsiidae; genus Scolanthus; species Scolanthus callimorphus. The sequence continues at coordinate 138,299 of JAWWUD010000158.1, forward strand.
CCTCACAAGAGAGACAGATAGTGTCGAGAGGAAAGCTGTTTGAGCAGTGACTGCCTGCTTTCGAGACAATGCTTTTTATCGTGTTTGCACTGAGGCCCCCCCCCCCCCCCTCTTTTCTCGGGAGATTTCCCCATACATTTACTGTAATTGCTGGGGAAATTTGAACATTTTCGTCCCATGTTTTCACTATCTGCCCCTGCCAGTCCAGAGTGTAGTGCCTCGGGATGATGCGTCCTTTACGGCTGATGCGAAAGTTTTCAATTTTGGTTGGCTGAAAACAAGATATCGCTGATCTGTCTGCAGTTTCTGAACTCCGTATGGGGCATTTATTGCTCAAAAGCACTTGGTTTCGTCAGCAAACATGGCGATATGTGAGAAAGTGTCTCAATCTGGGACGTCATTGATATAAAGATTCAACGGAACATTTAGATACCAATGAGCGAACCACCTCAGTAGCACCTCCCAATGGCTCAGACCACACCATTCACCGCGACGCGTTGACGTCGAGAGGAAAGATTGTGGAGGCACTTGTGGAGGCATCCTACGACCCTAGATTAGCGAGCTTTTCGAGGTGGGCGTGGCACACCGTGTCGAACGCACGGGTGAGGTCGAGGTAGATTATGTCAGGCTCCGTTCCGTGATGAAGGGTCTTACGCGAAATCCGCATGGCCTTTCCCTTTGTTTGATTAAATGTCATGTCTGCCAAAGTCGCCCAGCCGCTGAGGCTGTTCAGGTCTGATTGCACGAGTTCCGAAGACCTACAAAGCATGACCAAAGCATGACCCCCCCCCCCCCCCCCCCCCCCCCGCGGAAAGCGCAGTGGTCAGATGTACAATGTGCGAAGGCTAGTTTGACTTGCACCTGATCTCTGTAAAGTGCAAATGCCGCAAATGACCGCTACATGTACATATAGATATAGGAATCACAGGAACACTGCAGCGGGGCCTACTCTGATGAAAAACAGGATCGAGTGTTCGATAGTTTAATGCCGCGAAAAAGAAGGAATAAAATCTCAAAATTCTACGTAAATTAAGGCTGTATTTTCCTATCTCCTCCACGCTTATGTTTTCCTTTGTTCAAGCTTGGTGAATTATTAACGAGTTTGAGAATAAAACAAAAAATGAATAACTGCATGTATATTTTTCTCAATATGGGCATATTGCGCATTCTATGAGGTCACGTGACTAAAACTGCAACAGAATACTGGTGATAAGCTTTAATTTGATATATGATTGTTGTGGTTGTGGTACCAGTCCCCAACTTTTAGCCGTCCGGCTAATGGACTATGGAATTTAGGGACGAGCTTAGCAACCTGGCAATCTTTAAAAGCCGTCGCGTGTTAGAAGAAATATATCACCAAACTAAATGACAACTGTTTATATTGATATTGTCTCGATTCGTTCCTGATTCATCCACTTTTAGCGACCCAATGATAAAAAGTAAGAAAAGCCTGGTTACCAAGCACCGCATTCAAGTGCTAAAATGCATTTCTCATTTTATTCCGCAACTTGAACTTTTTTTCTTGGGCACCCATCCTAGATTTGTTACTCATGTCCCAAAGAAACTCTATAGAAAGTTTGGCGCTTTTGTCCGCTCTGTCACGATCCAGCCCAAATTTTGCGTTAAGGTACCCGACTATTGAGCATGCTCTCGGTATCACGTCATACATGCCCACCATCGTGTATTATTTAGGATATTTCCATTACGACAAGTATATAAGTATGGCTAAGGTACTAAACGTTGACAATATTGAAGTTGCCACTGAGCATGCGCAATATGTTTTTTTTAAATTTTATTGCTACAAGAGATCAAATCACGCCAGAGTGCTTGAAAATAAAACCTTTCCTCAGTTTTGTGCTGCATGTTTTCAACGTCGTGCTGCTTTGTTCCGATCACCTAATTTACGAGGTGGATGTTTGCGAGTTTAGTCAGTGAATTACGATCGATCAGTTATTAATCGAGCGTGGAATACAGCAAACAGCAAACGCTGGTCGAAATTGACAAAGAACTATCCATTAAAGCACAAGACATAGACAAATATGGATGAAACTGAAAGGGAAAACATTACAGGTAAGATATGAGAAAGAAGAAGTCTAAGAAATGAGTTCCGAGATCGAAATCTTATCGAATCCGAGGACGACTTCGATATTGTATCTATAAATAATAAAAGTTCCTCACAAATCACGTGACCTACTCGGTGGCCTAGTGGTATGATTCTGGGCACTTTAAGATAAAGGTCCGGGGATCGAATCCCGAGATGGCAATGCTTTTTTCTTTTTGCATTTTCCTCAAAGGCAAGTGTGTTTTGTGTTTTCTTACCCGACGTGTCGTGATTAAAAAGGCATGTTTTATTCCAAATCGATAGGGAAAGGGTAGAACTTCTTCACTCTTCAGACAATAAAGTATTTACCACCGTATGCATTGCTACGCGACCTCAACATTCACTGTTGGGCGACTGGCGATTTTACGCAAGAAAATTGTTGTCAGTTTTCTTGAACCGGAAAGTTAAAGATTCGAGTCAAAGAAGTCAAAGGATAGCTTAAACCATGTTGGTTGATTTTGCAATCAATGTCGGCCCGCTGAATGGCCGAATCCAGCGTTTTGGTTTGATTGACGGCTAAAAATCGCCAATCGCCCATCGAATTTTGAGGTCGCGTAGCAATGCATACAGTGGTAAGTAAAAGTTGCCAGTGAGCATATGCACAATATTTTCTGAATTTATCGCCTGCTTTAAGTAAAAACAAAACAAAAATGAAATTAACACCGCATCGCTTATGGAGCAAAGGTACCGAAGAACATCAGCAAATAGCTTCCCGTACGCTCTGCGTACCTATGTTTTGAATTAGGTGTATACAGAAACATATAAGTGAGTTAAAACGTGTAACAAACATACATTGCTTTAGTGCCAAGCTGCGGAATATTTGCAGAATAAACAATTGAACAGACTTCGAAAATAATGTTGTTGCAAGACTTCAAGATGTTAACTGTTAGCATAGTATCACTTTCCACTGTTGCTCTACTTTATTTGAGCGAAAAATGATATATTATGAAGAGAAAACCTACTAGTACTTGGGTTAGCGTCGAGAGTTCATTATTGACCAAATATGGCTAAATTCATCTCGAATAATCCACAGCTTGGTTCGCCGTTACATGTTTCAACTAAGTTATATGTTTCTGGTGTATACTTATGACGATTTTGAGATCTAGACGGCAATTCCACAAAATATTGACGGTTAGTTGGGAGAAAATATGTTCACAAATTGGGCGGAGTCGCGTAGCGACGGAGCCCAATAAGTGAAAATATTTTCTTCCAACGCCATCAATATTTTGTGGAATTGCCGTCTCAAAATCGTGTATCGCGATTCTGGAAGACTTTCTGGAGGAAATGGCAGGAAATAGTGTTAATTATTGTCGATTGAAATTTCAATTCTCATTACATTTACGCGAGCTCTCACGCAATCACGGGCTTTTCGCACGAGCTCGAGCATTTTCTGTTTATATTTTTCCATCATTTTCGGCGAAACAAATCTCTTTCTGCCATAAGATATTGCTAGAAATATAGCTAAACTTTATTTCTAACCATTGACAAAGAAATGAAACATAAATTCGTGCGAAAAATTTTGCGTGCTCTTTTTGAGCAGTTTCCACAAAATATGGCTCATCTCCAGTGTAAGAACTCACCAGCTGCGTCACAATGCTTTCTTTGTTTGGTAGAACGAAGGTTGAACCAATCATGATTAAATAGTAACTAAACACAAAGGTGTCCTCAGGAATGGTTCTTACACTGGAGATGACCCCAAATATCGACGGCTCACAAACAGAGTGGGCAGGTTGAATCGCGATACTTATATATACAACAATATTGCAATCATTATTTGCCTTAATATTTATAATTATATCCCGGCTACAGTGGACCCCCTTTTTCCTCTTTAAACATCTCTAAAACAAAATTTTGCTATCACTTTTGCACGAAATTTCAAAATCGGTCTTCAATTTCATTGCGATAGATATTTGGAGAGTCCGGAACCAAAATAAATAAGCAAACAACAAAAATAAGCAAATCTCAAATCTCTGTTTAAAAGGGGTCCACTGTACCTGGGATATTATTAAACGCATTAAGGTATGAGTATACCTTTGCACGAGGGATGTCACTTTTTCGCGAAAAAAATCACTGTCGTGTCATTATTTACACTACAAGGGCCAATTATATATCGTTTTAAAGCTTATGGAATGGCCTTACTTACTAAGTGGTATATTTCTTTGCAACGGTAATCTGATGGATCATTTTCGTCGTTTTGTGCTGCAGAGGAAAAGTACCAATTTTTGCTTTTAAGAGTTCCTGCCACTTCCAGTTAATGTTAAAAGCTCCAGATTTCTGCAAAATATATTCCTTAGAGTGTGATCTGAAAAAGCTGTGCGGGATTATTGATATTTTACATATTTGCGGAAATATCACGTAAAAAAGGTTGAAAACAGATATTTTGGCAATGCTAACACAACAATTAGCATAAAATATGTTTTAAAAGGAAAATCAAAAATCCCGCACACCTTTTTTTAGATCGCCTTCTAAAGAATAGATTTTGCTTATATTTGGAGCTTTGCAATTTAATTGGAAGAAGATGGAACTTTTTAAAGAAAGTCGGTCGTTTTTTCTTTAGAGCTAACAAAATATATGTTCATGTACAATATAATGAAAACAAAAGTATTCATCAGATAGACCAATCTTTTAGCTTTAAAATGATATATGAACGACGTTTGTGGTATAAATTGTGACGCGATACGAATTTTTTCCCCGCGAGACCCCTCAAAGGTATACTCATACCTTAACGCAAACAGCGATCGAAATCAAGAAAAATGATATAAGAGAACATATTCCCGTGCCCTATGAAAGTCCACAATAAGAATCTAAAAATAGACTTCCGGTCACGAATCATGACGTCACACATGGCCAACGCGGGAATTTTTTCAGAGGACTTTTTGTGACAAATACAGTGAAAGAGATACTCAGGAGAGTTAAGGCCTGGGTCTCATTTGTATTCAAAACGTTAGGGGGTGGTCTATCTTCAGTGGCTTTGCAACTTCCACAGTCAAACATGGTTAAGGTTGTTAACGGTCATGAAACAAGTAAATGGTGTGTATTGTTTCCATGGAAACATGGAATGTGACCTTTGAACCTTACCTTTAAAGCAATTTCCAAAAAAGCCCTCGGCAGGTCGGGAAAAGTTTCAAACTCTGAGGATTTAACAATGTGATGTGTTTAAGGCCATCACAGGTACATCTGATCCAATTCGAAAACGTGACCATTTCATTTGGAATCCTATTTTAGGAGACTTTGAAATTTGATAACTCCTTTTCAAAAGTGTAAAATTCAATGAGAAGACTGCATCTCATTTGTTCCTTGTCAACTGTAAACTAAGTCCGTTAATTACCCCGATTCTCGGCAGTATTTGGGTTATTGCCTCGAATCTCGGTAATTAACTCCAACTTTATGCGAAAATTTTATTAAGTATACGAAATTAAGTATGTGAAATGCGAAAACATATTGACGGCCTACAAATTCGAACATCCAGGACTATTTGTCTACAGGCCCGGCCTACAGTCAACAATCGGCACAATCCGTAGTTGCGATTATCAGAATCCGAAATCGAATTTTCAACAGATCCGTGATCCGGTATGTTTTTAGAATCCGAAAATCCGCTCGAGTATAACCAGAAAAGATTTGACTAAAACAAAGTCTTCCTCTTAAAAGATAGTGCGTAGGGAAAAAGCCCTATAACCTTGCTAGGTTTTAAGTAACAACAAATCGAATGCAGTATATGCTAGTCAGTGGGTTTCTACCAAAACAATTGGACTACTCCCCGGACTTATTCTCGTTTTCTACGAGTCAAATAGTCACTCGGTGCTACGTCCCTATAGACTACTAGGTAGCTATATAGAAAACTCGACTCCTAATCTATTATTTATATAATTTCAGCGTTGCGTGACGCGGAGAGAGCTTAAACAAAAGTGGTTTAGCGATTACAGTAATACCATGATAACGAAATGGTTGGCGCGTGACGTGGTTTACACTCAGGTGAGACCACCTAACTGTTCTCTTTTGTGCTGTCCGTTAGCCGACGGAAAGTAGCCAAGATGAGGCCATAAAGGACTCAATATTCCTGCAACGCACGCACTAATACATGCTACCCGATTACGCAATATGAAAGTGCGAAGGAAATGTCAAAAGAGTGAACTTCCGCGTGGGGATTTCGACGGCGGAAGTCTACAGTTCTACTGCTGCAGCGCGTGCAACACGACCCCCTCCTGACTAAGGTAGGACATCAAATTTGCAGCCAGAAACAGCACAGTTAACATCTTTGCAGGTTGTGTAGTAAGCCAATTCAAACACGTTTGCATGTGTATGGGGCAATACAGTAATGAACAGGATAAGCGGAAACGTTTGGAAACTTGAACAGACAGAACCCATAACAGAACACTATCATGGCGGATAAATCCTCCAAATGCGCTAATGCTGAGAAAGCCTTGAAAGCCTACAATATTATTTGTACTGGCGGAGGGGAAATAAAGCTTTCGGACCTCCTGGAGCACACTTCCCCCTTTAGACATTGCACTCAGCGACAGCTACAAGCATGGTTCAAAGACACAATAGAGTTGGAGGTTTTAGGGATCGAGAACGCTCAGTTTCAGCTTAGAGGTAATGGAACTGTTGGAATACTACTCAATTGTCATCTTTGTGTTAACTACGATGGAAACAATTCATGCACAAACGGAGACGCATGCCCGAGATGGCATATTTGTCGCGGGTATTTGGAAGGAAGGTGTAGCAATGCGTCCAAGTGCTCGAGATCCACGACTTCCACGATCATGCCAATCATAAGTTAACCCAAGCTTTGAAGCTGGAAAAGTATCCAGGTGGTGCTATCAGAAAGCTGGTGGTGTTGAATCTGCCCAAGATCTGTGAGGATTATGTTAACAAGGAATGCACTGGAGTAGTCGGTGGGGAAAGCTGCGGCTTTGTACACGCGTGCCCGCGATTTGTGAAAGATCACTGTACCCTCCTTGGGAATTGCAAATTTTCTCACAACTTGAGAAGCTCGCAAAATAATGAAATTGCCTTTTCTTTTGGGCTTAATAGCATTTGCTTTAAAGGAAATATACTTGTTCCAAGTGGGATTGATATGGCTGTGCCTTCAGTTCTAATACCCGGAATCAACCAAGCACCCACAGACCTTTATGTTCATGAAGTGGAAGAGGAGCAGGAGGAAGAGGAGGAGGAAGCGGAGGAAGAGGAGGAAAAGGAGGAAGAGGAGGACGAGGACGAGGAGGAAGAAGAGGAGGAAGAAGAGGAGGAAGAAGAGGAGGAAGAGACGAGAAAGAGGAAGTGGAGGAAGAGAACGACCATAAGCGTAATCGAAGAGTCGTTGGAAATGATATCAGTAAAGGTAAATGAATTTCCACGAAAATTGAATCGCTTGACCCAAGAGTCGACAAGAGCCTTGTAGAAGTCCAGGTAAATCAGTAAGAAACGAAAAGATTTAGACCTTCTGAATAAGGCAATTGCAAGTATATCTTTCCACAACAACGATATTTAACAATTAGCCCTCGAGCCCGAAAGGGCTACGGGCCAATTGCCCATGAGGCCGAATTGCCGAATGGGCTATTGACCCGTGTCCCTTGAGGGCGAGAAGTCTAATTGTTTTAGTATCACCCGACTAGTTGGACCAAAAAAGTGAAAAAGTATCTAAAAAATCACCAGAAACCTTGACAAAACGAGAAGCGGTCGCCATTCTTTTCATGTTCAAAATCGGCGCTTTCGCTACTAGAGGTCTATTTATAATAGTCCCCTAGTAGCGTAGCCAATCAGAATGCAGCATTGGCAATATTCCACTAGTTGGGTGATACTAAATGATGATGACAAGTAAAAGTAAGTGCTGTCAGTCACCAATGACATGTTTTATTTTTCACCAGTCAACATTCACCTGGATAACCTTGAGGCAGAGATTTGCGCTGGCTTTTTACTGGACAGCTGTAAGGCAGGCTCTGGTTGCCATGGACATCACTGTCGCTTGCCTTACCAGTGGATATGTAAAACACAAGCTGATGGCAATTGGTACATGTTTGGCGCTATGGATAACAATACGCTGGAGAGGTATTACAGCAATCCAGACATAGAACTTGTTCATCTTAACCTACAAATAGTACTCCCAGGCTACAATGTAAAGAACTGCGGGTAAGAGTTCAAAAAAAAGATAGAAACGTCCATGTATTTTTGATGTCGAGGCGTCCTACATCCATCTACTACTGAAAGCCTTGCACTCATTTTGTCCTCCCATAGATACCTGGTCGATTTCGAGTCTATGACGATGGACCCGTATTACCGTGCGGTGTTCATCAAACGCCTGTCCACTGGCTCTTCTGTGTACTTCACACACTCCCCAGACCGCCTTCCATTAGCCACCAAATGGGTGTGGTACTGGCAGGAGGATACCAAGATCTTTACGGAATACAAACCAGACCAGGTCAGCTATTAAACTAGTAGTAGTGTGTACAATTGGTAAAGGTTCGATAGGTCCTTTTGGAAATATTGCTCTCTTCAGGAGCCAATGAGCAGGAACTTCTATATGGGATATATTCTTGAGGCAGCATTTTGACTGACCAAGGTATTTTTAGAAACAGTTTTCTATTGTTCAGCACAGGTCGGTTGTGGCAAGACAAGAGGTTTGCCCAAAATAACCCAATCCATACATTAAAAGTGGAATCGAAGAATAAATAATTCGGCCATACTGAAGATTTTTGTGCTCTACAAGGGAATCAGTCGTATGGGACACATTGGGAAAGTGTTGCTAAAAATAGCCAGGTCAGTCAAAATTAAAATGCTGCTTCTAGAATATCCTAGTATGAGAGAGGAAACTCTATCCATGGGCTCCTCTTGTCTCTTTTTGTTCCGTTAATGTTATGCCACATAGATGTGTTACATATCGTTTTTTAGAAAGGTCTTGGATTATGAGTACATGTTTCTTTTCATATTCTATGGATTATTATTAATGAACACTAAATTTATTAAAACTGACAGGTCTTCTCACTAAGAAAATCGAAGTCAGGAATTGAACAAAACTGCTAATTTAGCATCGTTATATATATCTCCAAACTATGTGGGCGAATATATTGAAACCGTCAAAGTCTACGTTTCAATTTTATGATTGCAACTTTCAACACCCAATCCCATCCTACTTACCGATTACAGGGTCAGTAATTGCGTAATATATTATATGGAAGCCAGGGTTTTACCGGAAACTAAAACACTCGTATTTTCCATATCTTCTCTAGTGAGAATATGAAAAAGTTTACGTACCGAATATCCCGGATGTGTACGCGCGCTTACACTATTTCTCGCCAATACTTGCAGTGTTGTTTTCCTCACTTCGTCTGCTGTGAAATCTTGCTCGGTTACTCGAGCTTTAAGCCACAAAACTAAGTTTCGTTCTAGCTCTAAAGAGAAAAACCTTAGTTTGCAACTCAATGACAGAGAAAGCTACAGCAACACAAGGAGTAAATTAGATCTTTTAAAACAACACTAGGAATCAGAGAGATTGAGGAAGCGCGAGTGAGTAAATATTGTTTTTAACACGAAAATAGAATTCAAGCCATCGTGTAATATCCTCTATGTATGAGCAGCTCTTGGGAAAAATGTATAATATATGTTTAAATAATAGATAATGGAAAAGATACGACACTGGAAATTATACTTCATTTTAAATTTTTCTACAGAATGGTAAAGGACCGACGTCCAATAAGCTAGAAAGACATTTTCTTGATGGCGATAGCTGGTACGAGTTTAAAGTCGGCTCCTACAAATATCGACTATACATGAAACTACACCCGATGATTCAGACGAAAACGGACCACTCTCACCAGACAAAACGGGAGGTCAGAAGAAGGCCTTTCAGATTTAATGAAGACGTCTTTAGACATCTTAGAGGGTAAACTACAATGCAATATATTTGAAATCTCGTAATGAATGTGACTGTCAATACGGAAATGACTTGTAATAGATAGTGTCAAGTCAACTGATCCACAGCCTTCCACGCAATCCTGGGTGGAGCTTCAGCCTCCGGGAGTGGGGGGTCGTCAAGACCAAAATGGTAGGGACGAGTGACGGACGACCGTCTGAAATCCTGAAAAGACCCCGCTGAAAATTGACTAGCCTCAGAAATTTCCGAAAGTATTATACCCATACCAAATTTTGTACGATTGCCCAACATCCTTGCAGTTTCCGAAAATTGTTAGGCGATATTTGGTAAATAAAGAATAAATAAAGAATAACACCTCCAGTCTTAAAAACGAAAACTGTTAATACCATGCTTTCTTTTTTCTTGTGTCCAGGCTCAATCCGTTAGCCACAGGAATCCCATCACGACCCTATCCTTCCCATTGGACGCGCATGCCTGAAGAGCAGGAATTTGTCGAGTGCAGCTGCCTGCGGGCTCAAACGAGTACAACAGTGTCGTACAACATTTCAAGAAAACAATGGTTAAACCTTACATCGATATTGTCAGGATTGAGAGAGTGCAGAACCCCCTGCTGTGGGACAACTTTGTTAGGTATCTATACATCCGTATTTCCACATATCCACTTAACCTCACTTATGGATAATCCATAAGTATTGATAGCACCTCCATATATGAATAATCCAGAACTCAAGAGCATGGTGGCTGTTTAATATCAATTATCTTCGTTCTATAAAAGACTATGAATAGAACCTAGCAATGTGTATAAATGAACTCTAATAGAACGAAGCAATGTGTATGTATGAACACTCTAAAATTGTCCGAACCAAAAAAAAAAAACCAGTCCCAGAACTCCCGACCACTGCACCCTTTCCAGAGCGCTCGATACAAGTGTACTACGGCAACCTACAACCATGTGGGACATTGCGCATGTCAAATAACCATGCTCTTGAGTTCTGGATTATACATATATGGAGGTGCTATCAATACTTATGGATTATCCATAAGTGAGGTTAAGTGGATATGTTGGTATTTCATGTGTCAAAAATCACGTGGTTTCGCATTTTGAATTATAGTTTTTACAGAACATCGTAAGGCAAAAATCATGACACACCAGAAAATAACTCGTCACCTTGCGACGAAAAAGTTTTAAATTGTTTACTCCCTAAAATTGTGACAGAACAGAAATGAAAAGAAGACTTCTTAAATTTGTAGCTCAGCAAAATATTTGCTGCGGGCTTCCTGTGTCGCATGCGAGCGCGCCAGAAGTGGCGGGAAAAACTTCAGCCAATGAAAAATGTTTCCCTGACACGCGCTTGTCCCGTAGCCCCTTTGGAACTGTGATTTTGTGCAAGAAGCTTGCTTGGAAAAGCTTACAGACAATGTTCTAATGGGAAAAATTGGAGAAAAAGTCCGTGTTTGCGAAATTTAGTGTGCTCTTCGCGAAAATTATTATTTTTTTGTTCAGATCATCATGCAACGTTTGATATTTTTCTGCTGGCTGGCAGTAAAATGTTTTGAGCTCCGCTGCTGGCTGGGAAAAATTTGAGCTGATGTTCTCCTAGGAAGACATCGCTCAGTCTTCACTGTGCTTCCGTCAAAACGGAACAGATAGATTTTTCCCAGCAGCTTTAAAAATCATATTTATCCGGAATTCGTTACCTAGGAGCGTCCATCTCCCATGTTTTCACAGTGTAACAGCGTATTGGAAAATGAAGCCTGGATGAAGCTATTTTTAATTAAAAACTCAGACAAACAAATACACGTTTCTCCCATTTTCTCAGTTTTCTCTCTAAAGAACGATACAAAATGAATTGGTAAACTGGTAGTTCTACTCATTATAGCAGAGCTTGTATGTCTTCCTTAAACCTGACTCGTATTTCGAGCGTGTTCCAATTCTGAATGGGATTTCAGAGGAATTGTTTGTCTGAGTCTCGTGATCTAATTTTAGAATTTATGCGCAGCGCTATTCGCGAGAGGATGCCTGTGGAGGCGCCCAGGTTAACCGCTGACCACATCTACCTGTATCTACAGGAAAGAGAGCTTATGAGGAAAAGAGACCCCTTGGCGGGAATGATCCACGAACGTCGACTATTCCACGGCACTCCCGGTCGCAACATCCGCTACATCTGTAAAGACAACTTTGATTGGCGTCTCTATGGCAACGAGACAGGGAACATCTATGGCGAGGGTGCGTATTTCGCTAGGGACGCTTCCATGAGTAACTACTACTGTACTGATGACGAAGATGGGGTGCGGTACATGTTCCTGGCTAATGTCCTAGTAGGGTCTTACACCAAGGGAGAGAAGAATCATCGTCGGCCTCCAAGAAAGGACGAGAGTGATCCACATAGTGAGCTCTATGACTCGTGTGTGGATAACGTGTCCGATCCCAAGGTGTTCGCGGCGTTTGATCTCACTCAGTACTACCCAAGCTATCTGATAGAGTACACAGTCCACAGAAGGAGCGCTCAACAGGTAAGAGAAAGTGCTCGGGAGAGAAGCGCCGTTTTCCCATCTCAAACTTCGAAGTGGCCTTCTCAGACTTAGGCAGTTGGCCGGCCTGCCCCGGGCCCCGTTTCCTGCATATAGACAGAGTGATTCGGGGTGTATGCATTGTGCGCTTTCCCTTATCTATTTCACCGTCTTTTTAGGATACTCAGAGTGCAGAAGTTGCAAAGAAAAAAGTCCCTAACTACAGCATCCATGGACCGTCATCTAGAACAATCGGCTCTGCTGGGGTTACACGATTTCCCTCCCACTCCATTCAAGCTTATACAGCAGTCCAAATGTCTCCACCATCGCACCTACCTGGGCCTTCCTCTCTAGCAAGTGGACCGACTACATTTAACCAATCTGCTTTTCACTCTTTTGATTCTTCCAACCATCCAACCTTTGCCAACCCATCCACAGACCACCGACCCTCCCATCTGACCAGCGTACCCTACCAACCTAACTACATCCCCATGTACTCGCCGCAACCATTTAGTGCACGTGTCGACCCACCTATACATCCACGGCCCATCTATCCATCCACCCTCACCCATAGGTACTCTATACCCCCACCCACCCACAGGTACCCTATACCCCCACCCACCCACCCACAGGTACCCTATACCCCCACCCACCCACAGATACCCCTTACCCCCACCCACCCACATCTACTGCCCATCCACTTTAGAGGATAAGGGAGGCTAGCACCACGACCACTATCAATTACTCGAGACCCTGCGCATAGCAGTTCAAGGGAGAGACACCTTGGTATACATCAGGAGCCGACGGTCCGTACGGGCATGTCCGTCAGAGTGATGATATCAGTTTCCACAGTCCGCAGATGGAACTAGAGAACACGAAATCCAGTTGCTTATTGATGTAGCACTTTGCTAGTAGAGGATGCTAACTTTTTTCACTTGCCAGGTCATCAACGAGTTTACCATGTCAATAATCTGTCCTCTTATAAGGGCAATACAAAATGAAGTGATCCCCCCTCTATTGGTACTATGGTTTACGTGAAACCCCTCAGAGAGCTGTCAAACGTTTTCGTGATCCCCTCCCCCCTATTTTTAGTGGAAGACGTTTTGGCTGTTCTCCTGTGTACGAACCTGAAACAACTCACAAGCTACGTCACTGCTGCTTCGTAGTAGAACGAATCATGATAAAAGGAACCCCTGACGTTTTGCAGAAAGAGAAGATCACAATCTTCTTCTGTGGCGCACAACAAACGCATCTCATCAAGCCTAAGAGAAAAGGTTGATGAACATTTCATTTTTTGGGAGAGTAAACAAAGGCTGTAAATTTTTACGCGCGAAAAGCGCGCCTAAAGAAATTATTATTATTCATATGCGTAAAATGCGGCCCGATGAATTTCTATGCTTGTAACGTCGAACTCACGCTGACCTAAGGTGCCAGTTTCTTTCCAGGCTTGTAAGTGGGGGATTATTTTTGGGAGTTATTGGCTTCGTTGCGCGCGTTCTCGCGCGCCGAAATTTGTAAATGCACATGATATAGAACTTGCTGGAATCACGCCTTAGGGAATTTCTTGTGATCCCCCCTTTCAGGGCATCAGGTTTCGAGAGATCCCCCCTTTCGGCTTACCCAAAAATGAAGTGATCCCACTAAAAATCCCCCCCCCCCCCCCCCGGCGATAATAATGACCGATCCCTTATTCAACTCTTTGGAAATTTCTCTATTGACCGCGACGAAATACGTTATTTTTACGGTAAACCTTTTTGACGGTTTTGACGGTTGACGGTTAATATTTTCGCAATTTGACGCTTGACGCTTAATTTTTTTCGGCGTTTGACGCTTGACGGTTAACCCCATTGAGACCCTGATATAGACCTTATCACGCTTTCAGCCGCCAATTGTTGAGTAGGCAAGAAGTTCAAAATCCCCCATAAACTCTGCAAACGCAGAGTGAAATAATTGCGAAAAAATCAAACATATTGACAAAATATTAATCATACCATTGAGATAGTGACTGAAACAGTTTACCTGCAAAGTTTGGAGGTTATAGCTACTGTATCAATTGAGCAATTGCGTTTTAAATTCTTCATACTGACGCCTGTAAAATCTGTGTGCATCGATGCGTAAAAAGCCTGTGAAAATACAGGGTAGATGGGGGAAACTAAAAACTACAATCGCTCGCTTTAGAGAAAGCGTAGGAAGCTGAAATTTAGTAGATTGATTTTTTTGGGCACGTATAATTATTTTACGCTAAGTATTTTTTTGATATGTGCAATATTTTCGCAATAATTTCACTTCTTGCCTACCCAATCAATGGCGGCGGAAACCGTGATAAGGCCTAATTCGCAATCCATTCCGAAGCTCTAGCTGATTAGCAGGATTGTTGATTCCCATTTTATTTTTTGCGCGGTAAACAATCCTCACAACATGAAGTGGCGGATCCAGGATTCTACTAAAGAGGGGTTCCGTGGAGCTCCTCTGTATCTGCCTCTGACGTGCGTACCGAATAGAGGTTAATTGCAGTCTTAAAATGCACGATCCGCATAAGAGAAAGCGCAAAGATAAAAGGCCCTTCTATTTATTAAAATTAAAATATGCTATGAAAATCAATGTAAATTCCTGCATTTACCTGAAGAATTGTATGTTCAGCGTTCATTGGAGGTAATCATATAACATTGTATAAACGGGTTTATTTAACAAATAGATCTCGTTTTGCGTGCGTGTGTACTGTAATAGATACACAGATGACGTCACAGAATGTCATGAACAAAACGGTACGCAACGAGACGCAGTCGGTACGCACGAGACGCAGTCGGGCGATTTTTCTAAATATGAATGAGCTCAAACGGCGCGCATGGCAAACTCAGTTTTGCTTGGATGCGCGCGCTATGACGTCAATCGTGCGTGTGTACTCTAATAACACACGCCTGTCAGCCAATCAGAGGGCGCGTTTTACTAGTGTTGTTGTATAAATAAAATAGTAATTTACTTTTCAATTAAAATAGAATAATAAAATACAGGAAATAAGCCGTCACTTCGTGACTAAATGATCTAACTTGGGGATTGTATGTATTGCTGACTCCAACATCTTGCTAACGGTTTCAAACGGTTTTATTACGAGTTGTTTACAATCCGGTAATACTAGCGTAAGTAGGGTAGTAGTTCGAAATCTGAAATATTTGCAATACATGTGTCAATAATGAAATGTTACAGGTTAAATGATTGAAATCAAGCGAAATAGTTACCCGGTAGTGTCTCTGTTGCTTGCTAGTAGAGTCCCTGGCCATGCCCTGGCCATGCGCGCGGCCAGGGCAGACAAGGTTTGCCCCTTCGCCCTGCGTACTGCCGGGTTGGTAAAGTCAGCCCTTCGCTCACGCCTTTTTGCCTTTCGCCATGCGTTCCTCCGGATTTTCTCTATGGTTCCCCTAGCGTTCTGCATTATTTGTCACCGGTGCGATTCGCCATCGGTTGTGTGTGGCGCGAATAACAAGGTCCACCCAGGCTCCGGGTGGGTGTGAGCGTTTGAGCTTGGCCCCAGCCCGCCTACCGTCTGGGAGGCTTAGCTTCATGGTCCGCATTGTCTCTTCCAGCACTGCTAACCCGTGTCGTCCGTCATGCCTCTCAAACCGGAGCTACGCTATCATCCCGATCGGGACCATGTTTCTTGCGTTATTGACGGTGCTCCACATCTGCGGCCGCCTAATAATAACAGCAGTTCGCTACGGATCATCTCACCGTCATCGATGATTATCGTGCTAAACGAAGTGGAGCTTGGAAGTGTGGCTGACCCGTTTGTTTCCCCTCCACTGGCTGATCTTCATATTAGCAAATTCGGGGTCATACCTAAGCGGGGCCAACCAGGTAAATGGAGCATCATCGTCGATCTTTCATTCCCTGAGGGGCCCGGTGTCTAGTTTATGGTCACATCAGCTAAGCCTGATTCAATCGCCTATAAGGAGCTGTTTCTCCATCGTTGTCGCAGTCCACGTATGGGGCCATCTCTGGCGCAAGCAGCGTGTTCTATTTAGATCGGACAATGAAGCAGTTGTTTGGATCCTGACCACCAGGACCTCACGAGTCCCTAGCATCACGCACAGCCTGTTATTATGTCGGCCCGTTTTGGTCTATGCGGCATCAAGCGCGTGCATGGTACACCGTCATCTCGCCTTCCCTTTCGGATGAAATTATGAGTACGATCCACAATCATCTAGACTTGACGTTGTTTGATCATGCTATGTTTTGGGCCGCTTGCGGCTTGGCGTATTCACGCTCGGCCATTGGACCAGCGTACATTCTCGTCGTACATTCTCACGTCCGTCGACATTCTCGCTGCGGCCGCGAATATATTATAGCTCAATAAAGTATATTTCGTGAGCGTCCTATGGTTCTTGGTGCTTGGTCCGTTTGGGTTCAGGAGGTCCCATGGCACCGTGCCACTCTTCCTCCTTTTCAAGTACCTCCTTGGGGGGACTGTAGACCTGTTGCCATGGTCCCCCGGGACTTATCAGACGATGAGTTTACCAGAACTATTTTCACGTGTGAAGATATCAAGTTTTCGCGCGGGAGATCACCCGGTTATTTTATTGGTGTTTATATATAAAAATTGAGGAATTTTCAAAACTCCAAATAAAGAAGTATCTATGGGAGGATTCGGGTGGACTTTTTTTTGTGTACTAACGGACCACTTAGTAAACATGTTCCTGGTGAGAAACCTTTGTTATCATTTTTGTCCAACCTTTCTCATTCATTTACTGGACTAAAAGCGAAAAAGGCACCCTAAACATGATTGAATTCGCCCCAGATTTCACGTGGACAATGTTGAAGAATCCCACAACATAAAACAAGCAACTTTTACGCGGTATTTTTTGTTTAATTTTTTGTTTTTTTAATACATGATTAAACTTTGTCGTATGTTTTGAACGAAATAATTCGAGTCGGCCATCGTCTCTGTCGTCACGCGCGGCCATCAGGAAGGGGATCTGGAACCGAAAATAAAGAAAATACAACTATGAGCTTGGGCTACCTGTGGTTGACGCTCTCTCCGTAGTGTGACGAATCAACCTCGTTCCCAGGGTCTTCTGGTAATTTTCAAGATGGCGGGTCACTCGGAAGAAGACCCTGGCAAAGGCTGGGGCATTTCCACAGGGAGACCGCCTAAGAAAACAGTGAAAAACCAATATGGCGGTGGAGAAGAGAAATGAGGGCGAAATTCATGGCGAATCCCAGCGGGAACCATTCTGTTGACCAGTAAAACTTAATAACAAAGCATTCAGCAGAACATCGACTGATTTTTGCCGCGATACAGCAACGATACGTTAAAAATCGGCTTCTGTAATCTCCAAAAGGTAAGAAAATAAACAAGCGCTAAAACTCGACTGAAGTTCCTTGAACGTATCTCGGAAACTGCGGCCATTTCTAGGCTGACGGAGAGCTCTTTTCACTTTATAAACAACTCACTGTCATTCCTTCTTGGATCCGGCGATCGTCTAGTAGTTCTATGATTCGACTCGTTTGATAAATACGTAAGACCTACAAAAGAACGAGTCAGGGCTTATTTTGAAAGGGTGAGCTCTGGCTGATTCTTGTGATTTTGAAACCAATCATACATTGAATCCATATAATTATCCGGGTTAGCCAGTGGGAGAAATTTATTTGACATGAGTGATTTTTCCTCAACAGGATGAAAAGGGGTGTAGCATTGTGAGATCTTCAAGCATGCTTGTTGAAGAGTGGACCTTGGTATTTCTTATCAAAGTTGTCAATACCAGTCATCAGCTGCAGCCTTTGATGCCATATTCATGGAAAACACCTGGCAGATCCAGGGTGGTGCTTTGGGTGTGGGTGATACAAAAGTGGTTTTAATTGGCAAAGTGTATCCCTAAAGACAAGGTTTTAGCAGCCCTAATCTTCCAGCTCTTTTCAGAGAAGAAGTGCATCCCCTTTCCAAAAACCTGGATCCTGAATGCAATGCACCATCCCATTTGGTTTTTGCTGACATTATGTATGAAAGAAAATAAAGAAATCTGTCCTTTTGATATTTATAATCAAAATTAATAATCTGATAAACACCTAATGGCAGGGCTCAATGCACTCTATTGTCACAAAAACACAAGCAATGGTCACACTGAAGAATTACATCTGTAGTGGGCATTCAACTCTCAATAACTGAGACAAAAAAAATCTCAGTGGTGCCAACAGTTTGTTAAATCATCTGAATCATGTCCATTTCATATTAAATGCACTTTAACTAGTGGCAGTGACTGGAAAATGTTGTGTATTTATGCCTCTGAAGGCTGTGATTCTGAGCCGTGGGACAGGACTATTCAAGGAACCCTTTAAAATGGTCCATTCATTACTTCATCATACTTTTCGAAAGACAGCCAGTGGCTAATTAAAATTGAAAATGTGTGGTTCCAGAAAATATCCATACCCCCTCCACGGAAGGGTGTTGAAAAGTGACCCCCCCCCCCCCCACCCCTCTGGAATTTCCAAGGAAAAATACAGTATTTGTATGGAAATGATCAGGTAAATTGACCCCCCCACCCCTCCGGAATTTCCATTGCCCTTCCGTAGGGGGTATGGATAATTTCTGGAACCACACAATGAGTCCTCAATTCTTTGGCAGATACATTTTTACAGTAAGTACTGAAAATATAATTCACTGGCCTGAGCATAACTTGTTTGCATTCCTCCTGTGCTGAGATGACTGTAACAATTTTCACATAAGCATTTTTATGGGCTACATATTTGGCCATGTTCTCAGAATTTTAAAACACCAAGAAGAGACAGATTAAATTCAGTTGGGAAAGGTTTCCTTTGCCATTGTCATTTCAATGTCATTTCAGAGAGTTATTTTAATGTCAAAGAAGATATAGACGTCTATTTAATGCTCATTTTCAACTTGTGATCAGCAACTCAGTTCATTCTCAGCGACAGAGATATTGGATAGGTGATCTGTAAAACTGAAAAAGAGAACAAAAAGTTTTTAAGACATTGTTAAGTTACAGCATTTACACTGCTACAGGCTTTTTTCCCATTGTCTGGTTAATCAAACATTAGGGTCAAGAAAGAATAAATGAAGGTCCTGAGGTTAGTTTTTTTTTCTGGATCATATTATACTCACAGGATACATACACTGCATGCAGTTAATCAGCATCAAAACAACTGCTGGAAAAACATTTCTGCAGAAACCCATCGATTGGAAAAGCTGATTAATTTCCAAAGGTACATGGATGGGAAGTGTTCTATAGAAGTGTTCGGAATTCACACAGATAGCCATGGGAAATCCGAACACTTAACATTCTTCTACTGTACCATGGAAATTTTAGCTTTTGCCATGGATGGATGGGATGGGTTTGTGCACTGAAATTCCCTGTGTAAACTTCTGACAAATCCAAACTGAAAGTCTTTGTTGTGCCATTTCATAGTACTCAAAATAGAATCCCACCTTCAGATTTTACTCCAACATTTTAAGCTTACAACTCGTTTCAATCCTCGTGAGACTGATGAATTTATAATTCGGTAGTAAGTTATGTAGTTTTAGCGCGGCATATCCTGCTAGCAGAGAAAAGATTGGTCGCGGAGTCCGTGTTGCTAGTGACAGTGAGTTGTTTATAAAGTGAAAAGAGCTCTCTGTCAGCCTACAAAAGTCCGCAAAACCCGTGATACTTTCAGTAGAGTTTTAGCGCTTGTTTGTTTTCTTACCTTTTGGAGTTTGGGGAGTTTGCAGAAGCCGATTTTTAACGTATCGTTGCTGTATCGCGGCAAAAATCAGTCGATGTTCCTGCTGAATGCTTTGTTATTAAGTTTTACTGGTCAACAGAATGGTTCCCGCTGGGATTCGCCATGAATTTCGCCCTCATTTCTCTTCTCCACCCGCCATATTGGTTTTTCACTGTTTTTCTTAGGCGGTCTCCCTGTGGAAATGCCCCAGCCTTTGCCAGGGTCTTCTTCCGAGTGACCCGCCATCTTGAAAATTACCCAGAAGACCCTGGGAACGAGGTTGGTGACGAATTCGTGTCACGCGTGTTGCCTCACGCTCGCTTTTTTTCGCCGAAAACGATAAAGGTCATTTCTCGGAAGCAAACGATCGCCAGGCAAACGGAGGTAGTAGATATACTTTGCGACTTTTATTAACCGGCAAATAGTGGCTAAGAATGGCTGAAAGCACCCTCGAAGACGCTAAAAGCAAGAAAGCTTTAAAGGTCTACAATTTCATTTGTAGCAAAGGGGGTGAAATTAAGATTTCGGATCTTTTGAAGCACCCGTCTCCCTTGAAAGATTTCACGCCAGGGGAACTACAACAATGGCTGAAAGAAACCAACGAGTCGAAGGTTTTGGGGATAGAGCGAGCCTATTTTGCTATGGCAGGCTTTGAAACTGTTCGAATAGTGACCAGAGTGAACATTTGTTCTTTCTACGAGAAAGATCATTCATGCAAAAACGGCCAAACGTGTCCGAGATGGCATATTTGTCGGGGCTACTTGGAGGGAAGGTGTAACGAGGCGTCCAAGTGCCTTCGCTCACATGACTTTCAAGACAAAGAAAACCTCATGAAACTCAATCACTGAAGCTAGTGAAACAGCCAAATAATACTATCAAGAAGTTGGTTTCCTTAAATCAGCCCCAGGTATGTGAAAAGTATGTTAAAGGCATCTGCAGTGATGTGGAGAGCGGAAGAAAAAGTTGTGGTTTTGTACACGTCTGCGCTCGCTTTCTTCAAGACCAAAGTGAGTGTGACCCCAAAAAGTGTTTGCTCTCCCACGACGTGAAAAGCCCTCACAATAAAAACATTGTTAAATTATTTGGACTGAACATTAACTACTTTAGAGTTAATATTCTCGTTCCAAAAGGGATTGATGTCGGATTCCGCGAGGACATGAATAATTTAAATGCAAGTGCCACCTACTCGACAAAGTCTGTGAATAAAAAGCTTGCCGGTGCTTGTCAGCTAGGGAACACAATGAACAATTTGAACATTGATGACCAGGAGCTGTCACCAGATGATAATATTGATGCTAGCGATAATCAATCTACTGCAAAGAAAAAGAAAGAAATAGAAAACGTAGCTCCAAGAAGAATGAGCCGTTTGCAAAGGAGAGCGCAGTGAATACAGATGTCGGAAATGATGACAAAGGCAGTTTCATGACAGGACAGCCAGATATGCAACAGTGGAGGTCAAGTTACCATGGAAACAGAGGCAGGGGAGGTGCTGTACAAAGTGGAGCAAGAGGGAGTTCAGAGGAAGCTTCCAAGGAAGGCTACAAAAATGTCAGAGTATGGAAGGCCCCCATTTCCCTAAACCTCTCATGGAGACAGCCTTTCCAGAATCATCAGCTGATGACATTAATGTGACAAAGATGAAGATGGCCATGCATGGGCGTGGCAGGGGTAGGGTACGGAGAAGGGTAGGGGTAGAGGAAGGGCGGGAAAAGACAGGAAGGAGAAATGCAAGAAAACAGTCATGAAGGTCAATGGGATGGTGAGGATGATGAAAATGCAGAAGCAAATGACCTGATAGATTTAACGGAGACAGTAGATCAAGCTCCACCATTACTGGACTTGAATTTCACTGAAACTGGTGAAAATTTTGAAGAGGCTGATTGTACCCCCTTTCCTGCTTACCAAAGCCCAGCTGATGATTTTATCGGTGCATTTGACCCACTTTCTCAAGATCTGTCTATGACCACTGTATCCACGACTAACGAAAACATAAGTCTGATGGATTCTGATATTTTCTTCGACCTGTCACAAGACTCTGGCCCATCCTCATTGGGGGATGAATCATTAAGCAAACCCACATCCATGCCCTTAAACCTGGAGTCCCTAGAGAAACAAGTTTTTGATTGTATAATCAAGGAGTTCAGTGGGAGTGCTCCTTATTCAGAGCTTATCTGCAAGCCAGATCTGTTTCCTGAGTCAATTCCTGACAAAGCTGAGTGGTTAAAGAAACACCACTCAAGCTTTTTGATATCAAGAGATGAAAAAGAGGACATTGACAAAGTTACTGCATTCTCCTCAAAAGCAAAGATATGCTTTAATCACCTTAGATTGGATGGATGTGAAAAAAAAGTGTGTCCATTTTTTCATGTATGCAAGAGGTACATTTCAGGTTCTTGTAGCTTTGGGGCAACATGTTCCAGGAATCACAGTTTTAGTGATGAGCACAACCAGGCAGTGCTGGTGAAGATGAAACTACAAGGATGTACAGACAACCAACTTCTGACCTTGGTAAGATGTTTGATAAATATTTAAATACTACATAAAACAAAAGGGTCTGGATGATGTCACAAAATATGACCAAAATTATCAAGTTTTGATTTTAAATAAAAACCTGTTCTCAGGCACCACCCTCACCAGATGTCATGGGTGCCATCAATCTTTTCACCCCATGTTCAACCAGAATTTCCAACAGCTACCTCATTTGCCATCTCTTCTGTACTGTTTCACATCGTTTGTAGAGAAAATAAACCAAGGTTTTTGACAAATAAAGACTACAGTGGTTTTCTTCTAATTTGCAAACTTTTACATTGAAGCTTGAAACCTACATTCTATAAATTCACATTATTTTTAAAATGGGTGAAATGCACTACATCTAAGTTCATGAAACATTCAAATTAGTCTAGACCCCAACCACCCCCCCCCCCCCCCCCCCACAGAAGGGTGTTGAAAAGTAACCCCACCCACCCCCCTCCAAAGGGAAATACAGTATTTGTATTTAAGAAATCAGGTAAATTGACCCCCTGCCCCACCCTCTTGAATTTCCAATCCCTTCCATATTGTGTATTGTACTTTATTTAGACATGGGTTTACATCAGCTGTTCTGCTGCTATACAAAACATTTGGTTTCCATGGAAACCATGTATAAATATGTGCAATAACTACTATAAAAGTGCTACAAAAAATACAAAATGTGTAGCTCTGATTGTTAAGCTTGACTTGACGTATTAAGTAAAGATTTGAAAACAGCCAGAGATTTTGCATTTTGCAATTCCGGTTTTAGATCATTTCAAAGGCTTGCACCACGATGGGGAGGGAGGGGATGGATATTTTTCTGGAACCACACATTGTATTTTTTTATTATTTAAAAATTAAATTTATTCCAATCTGTAACTACTCTTCAGGTAAAATCATCCCAGCCTACTGTATGCCTTCCTTATAACAAACACAGATGTTCAAAGGGGACCAGTGTACTAAGATTCACATCTGTAAGAGTTTTATTCAAAGGAAATGTAAAAATCCTCATTGTAACCTGGGCCATGAAGCAAGCATGAAATCCTCTCACACCAGTATGTCTTATCTGGCTTATACAAAGTTACATGTAGCTTTAGTAATTCATGCTTAGTATAAGGTAATCACATGGGTTCCACATGAAATTTGGGATTAATTTCATGAGCGCTTTCAAACTTTTTTCCAAAATTCCCTTAGTCGCCTGTGGCGATTGGAAAAAATGTTGAAAACACAAGGGAAATTAATCCCAAATTTCACAAGGAACCCATAATTACATGTTTGTGATATAAAAGGGCAAATTCAGCATGCATGCAAGCCATAAATTTGATACCCCCAAAAAATCCTGCTCCCAAAATTTGATACCCAAATTTTTAGTACCCAAATTATTTAGCCTAAAAATAGGCTATTTTAATACCAGCATACACATGATGCCCATCCCATTATGTTCCCGAAAATAGCTAAGGCAGTATCTTGATGATCAACTAGCCTGTCAGAAGTTTCAACCCCCAAAATATGCCTACCGTATGGATGTTTCATCCCCCGAAGAAAATACCTGGTAGAATTTTCAACCCCCAGAAATACTTTTATACTACAAATTTCATACCCAAAAAACGTCGGCCCCACTCCCAATCATTTTTATATCTTAGTACCCCCCTGGGCTGCCCTTAGTCTTAGCCAATCAGCATTGAGTACCTAAGTTTGCCCTGTACATGTATTTTTTATAAAATATGGGAAGTGGGTTGATTCAGGATACACAAACAATGCCCTGTGACAGCTTCCTCCACACCCCAACCCACATTAAAATTCCCCCAAAATTAAGGGGCCTTTAATATTCTATTCATGTTATGGGTACTGGGGTGGTGTTGTGGATGCTCATATTATTATATTTCGTATGATACTAAAATCTTTTTGCAAGATTCCTTGGAATTCTTAAGAATTTCCTTGAATTTCCCAAACATGTTGGAAACCATTTCGCAGGTGTAGGTCTAAATAGCAGCAATGTACAGATCAAGTATGTCTTTTATATGAATGTCATAGGGAGGTGTTGCGGAGATACATGAAAGTCCCCCCTGGCTCTGAGATTATGAAGGTCATCTCACGCATTTTAGTATGTGATGATGATGATGATGATAATTGGAAACCAACTGATGATGACATCAAGAAAAGTAAGAAACAATTAAAGAGCCCATGTCAGCCACTTCTTTGTTATTGTTTTCATTCGATATTAGAAGACAAATTACCCGGGACTGTAAAAATCTTTAAATCAACCGCTGTGGATAACAGTTTTAGTTGAGTTTTGGGCCATGCATGACAGAACTTGACCATGGATTCCAAATGTGTGGTTCCAGAAACTATCCATTCCCCCTGCCCTCCCTACGGAAGGGATTGGAAATTCCAGAGGGGTGGGGGAGTCACATTACCTGATTTCTTCCATACAAATACTGTATTTTACTTTGGGGGTTCACTTTACAACACCCTTCCGTCGGGGGGGGGGGGGGGGGTGAAGGATGGATATTTTCTGGAACCACATAAATCAATGAGTATACATAATAGTAAAAACATTAAAACGAATGACTAAAAAGAAAGTCTCGATGTGCCGATTTTTTCCCTTCTTTTTTCCAAGGCAATTTGTGACAATTGCCTTGATTCCAGAAAATATCCAGACTCTCCCCATGGAAGGGATTGAATTTGTTATTTTATTTTCCAGGGGGATGGGGAAGGGTATATCTCAAGCCCCTTCTGTTGTAAAAGTATGAATAATTCTTGGTTTTCATGTGACGTCATCAAAAAGCTAACTTCTAAACCAAGGACCTACAGAGATGTCTTTTCTGTGATGAATATAACTCTATTCAAGGACTTGTCACACGAAATTTCGGCACCTTCTGCCACGTACTTCTCGAGATATCGGCAAAGCTATTTTATGTCACGCAACACCAGTCACGTATTTTGAACTTGCCGTATTTCACTCGATTTGCACCGTTCTTACCTTTTTGGCACGTCAGTATGTTATAAAAGTTAATATCTTACCATTCTGATACTATTCTTATAATTTGGATTGAAAATAGCGTCTTTTAGGAGACCCGATTAATTGGCCGCAATTATGGAGCCCCTCTGCTGGGGCTCCAACATGGCGGCTTCATACAATTACTGTACAAAATGGCGCACATTCACTTTGCTAATATCTCGCTCGGAAAGTGACCAATCGGCCTAAAATTTACCCAGGAAACATAATTTTGTATATTCTTTATAATTCTATTAGTCATTCAGTGTTTAGAAGTTAATTGAGAGAAATAAATTTCTTTTTTTAAAGTGAAAACCAAGAATTTCTGGAATCATATCACACAAGCTGAAAATATTTTCTTGTCCTCAACAGTCCAGATTCATTCAGATAATCTTGATGCGGAGATCTGTGCAAACTATTTACTGGACACTTGCAAGGCTGGTACTGGTTGCTATGGTCACCATTGCCCCTTACCATATCAGTGGATATATAAACTAGGTGATGACTGGCAGATGTTTGGCGAGGATGATAATGACGTGCTTGAGACCCTGTATAGCTACCCTTGTAATGATGAGATGAAGGTTACTATGGAGCTTGTTCTTCCTGGTCACAATCCACCTGGCAACACTGGGTATGGAAACCATGCAGTACCTATACAGCTATTTGAAGAAACGTCAGGAGAGCGCGTCAGGATGATAGTCGGGAATTTTCAGTTTTACCCCTAAAAGATACTAAAAAGGGCGTGGCTCAAATACTTTGTTACCCTAAAAGACACCCATCCTGAAGCTCAATGGCGCTTTACAATTATCTAAGTAACTAAAACGAAGAGGTTAACGAAACAAATTTACAGTTCAAATATTAATGAACGATCTAAAAACATCATAAAAAAGATATAATAATGAAATAACTTAAAAATGACTGACTAAAATAAAAAATATCTAATAAAAATGGTTAATAAAAACTAAAAACTAAAACTAATTATATACCTGTTTAAAAAGGGTGTGTTTTTTAGGTTATTCTTAAAAACAGGCAATGTGCTGCTCTGGCGAATACTGTCTGGAAGATCGTTCCAGAGTTTAGGTGCAGCACATGAGAACGCCTTGTGTCCATAAGTGATAAGTTTTGATCGAGGTTGCTTCAACAAATTTTTGGAAGCAGACCTCAAGCTCCTGGTGGGTATATATGGTTGTAGCATATTGGTGATATAACTGGGTGCTAAGCCATTCAGCGCAATTAATGCGCTGGTACACAGGAAGCCAGTGAAGATACCAATCTCCACAAAATGTTATTGCAGATCAAGATCACCCCTAGAGATATTTCAATCTCACGTTTAGCACCTTGTTGTCGATTCTCTTTTTTATTTCTTCACAGTTTCTGCCGCTTTAACCTATATTGTGGTCGTGCTTTCTCCGACGTCTCTTCAAATTGAGCTGTATACAATACATCAAGCGTTTGGTATCACCACCGTGGTACCATTCCCTAGCTTTCTGTCCGAACTCATAAACCATTTCCATTTGGACATTATGTTGTTGCGCCCTGGAACATTTCCCTGGATCCGCACGTCAAATGTTTCAGTCCATATAGGGGTCCATAATCTGTATGACCGACTTTTGTACGATTTCCCACGTGAACGCTAAAATAACTGAAATAATGTCCAGCTCAACACGATTAAGCGAATGCAGGCAATAAAAAGAGCTAGGCGCTCCTTGCGGTGCGATGGCCTGAGCACTAATCGTGTCTCGCGCGCTTTGACATATGATGATGGTCAACATTTTAGTACCGGCTGCACGCATGCAATATTTTGGTGACGTTTCGTTTTTGTTTGTTTGTTTTTGCTTGCTATCCCCACGCAAGAATTCCTTACACCGAACCAAAGTGCGAGTCAAAAAAAAAAAACGTCTACTATTCTTCCCGCTCGGGCCCATGTTTTTGTTTGTATTCCTTTCTTCACGGGCTTATGTTTTTCTTGAAAATAACCGTCACGACTGAGTCGAAATCAAAACTCGCTTGTTACAACTCTAAGTATGAAAGTAGCCTGAATTTCAGCCGTCTTTTCTTCCTACACTCCAACGTTGCGGGAGAAAAAACGCCTGAACGCCGACTTCCAAAACGTGCCCAGGAGTTGCGTGATTCTCAAGATCTTGAGAATGGATGGTGATTGGTCAGTTTTTTTAATGAGCTTTATTTATGCACAATTTTCTGCGACGAGAAACTGTACTTAAAGGCAGATAGTGGCAGCCCACAGAACGCGAGAACGGCTAAATTTTTTCCAGAAAAATATACCTCAGCCCGGTAAAGAATATTATGTGCCTGTTACGAAAGCCCAAGCGATCTTAGAAACACATAGCATGCAGAATATTGGATTCACTCGAGGCTCGTGAACTCATCGCGAACTGACAATTCACGAACGAGTACAAACTAAGACCCCGTCCGCACTACATCGTTTTCAAACGAAAACGGATACTTTTTGCTCCGTTTTCAAAAAGATTTGCGTCCACACTTATCGTTTTCGTATTGTTTTCGCCGTTTTCGGTGATCGTTTTCGGCGTTGTAGTGTGAACGATAGCCGTATCCGGAGCAAAAAAGTATCCGTTTTCGTTTGAAAACGGAGTAGTGTGGACAGGGTCTAAGCTTCGACAAATTAATTGTGCTTGTTATTGAATTTCCGACTCCCCAGATTAAAATGATTTCCATAACAACTTCCCAACTTTTTTAGATAATTATTTCATAATTTTGAAGCACCAAGAGCTGCACAGTAGAACAGAAACTGGCTTTTTTGATCTGACGGCGGCTGACGGGTTTTCCCGAATTCGCATGACTAAAACTTTATTCTTGCCAAAATACATCACGCTGACTCTGATTTCGAGGAAATCGCTATAACATTACAGGCTCCAGATTTGCTTGTGATTGATTGTCAGTTGCATAACAGTTTTAAGACAACTAGAATGAAATTTTAGTGTGTTTGGAGGTGAAAGTATCAACATGCACATTTACCGATCTCAACGACGAGTTTTCGGCCTGCAAAATCCTGGAGAAAATGATATTCTGCCGCATATTGTGTGGCTCTCTAAGCTCGCTTGGCCTTTCGTAAAACGACATTATTAGGCAAAACGACATTAATTGGGCCACGCCCACAGCAGAACTGATGGCTTTTTCAAAAATATTTCATAGACACTGCCAGTTTTCTGGTGTTTCAGAGAAGTTTTAGAAAAGCATGCCGGCCCGTGAAAAAGGAATTTAGAGAAAACATGAGCCCGAGAATCGCTAGACTTTCTTTTCGACGAACAAAATTTCCATTAAGAACTTTTCATTCTAAAGGGGGTAAGGAGTGCCTGCAACTGATGAGCGCCCAAAATAAAAACCAACAATGTGCAATACTACCATTTGCGACCTCCGACAACTAGGATTTGAAGTTTGTATCGCAGACGTTTGTCAATCAAAACGTTTTGTTTCGCTAATTAACTTAGGATGACTGTGGTGAAAACTAAGATTATCGCGATAAAAAACTCAATTTTTTAGTATGAAATTTGATCCTCATTGCAAAGTTTCGTGGACCAATCAAAAGTTTTGATTGACAAACGTCTGCGATAGAAAGTTTTCAAACCTAGTTTTAGCGTCACGCCTCACGGAAGGTCGCAAATGGTAGTAGCGATTACGTTTGGTCGGCTCTGCAGGTTTTTTCTGAAGTTGCTAAACACATTGTCCTTTCATAGATACCTGGTCGATTTTGAGTCTATGACGATGAACCCGTATTACCGTGCGGTGTTCATCAAACGCCTGTCCACTGGCTCTTCTGTGTACTTCACACACTCCCCAGACCGCCTGCCATTAGCCACCAAATGGGTGTGGTACTGGGAGGAGGATACCAGGATCTTTAAGGAGTACAAACAGGACAAGGTCAGTATGTGTTAGACCAGGGAAGTGTGGTTAGACATAATTTTGATGTAATGAATGGTTAGGACGGCAGTGTATGAATGAATGGAAAGTAAGTTATCATCGCAGTTAGAAGCAATCCAAGTGATCGCTATAAATTAGAAGGCCTGAAAGTAGGATTTCAGGCTAACAACGGGAATCGAACCAATGACCTCCAATGGCTGAAAGATAGTTAAACAAAATTTCACGAATGTTGAATGGAGGTCATGGAAATCTTTTTTTCGAGTCTACTAATGGACGATTCCAGCTATAAGCGCGCGAATTGACCAAGCTATGTCCCACAACTACCAGAATGCAGCGCGCGCTTTTTAACACTTAATCTTTTTTTTAACACTTATTCGACAAATGTTCCTCATTTACCGACATGCAGCGCGCGCGTGCGTTATAGCTGGAATCGTCCATTATGGCTTCTTTAGCTCAGTTGGTAGAGCGTCACACCGGTCATGGATTCGATCCCCGTTGTAAGCCTGCAATCTTTCGTATAATGTTTCGTATAATTTGAACCCAATAGTCCCGTAAAAACATACATAGAAACAGTGTGCTTACCAAGCTAAATGGCATGTGGTTTGACATATCAGGACAAGGATTAATATGCACATCTATTTAGGATGGGAAGGACCCAAGCTCTGACACACTAGAGAGGCATTTCCTCGATGGTGATAGCTGGTGCAAGTTTGAGGTCGGCGACTTCACATATCGTCTGTACATGAAAGAACAACCGATGATACAGAAGAACCTAGACCATCATCTCCACACCAAGAGGGAGGTTAGGAGGCGTCCTCTGAAGACAACAGTAGACGATTTGAAATATATCAAACAGTAAGGAGATTATTACTAATAATAATATAAATTACATTTATATAGCGCTATTTCTACTATATATTCAATAGCGCTTTACAATATTACTTTAAGAAAAAACTGAAATAAACTAAAGTAAAGTAAAACGAAAATAGGGTAAAAATCCATACATCCATATGCCATAAAAACAATAAAAGTAGTAAAAAGGGAATCAGTAAAAAGCACGTCTAAAAAGGAATGTTTTAATGGCAGACTTAAAAACGTTGAGTGATTTAATATTCCTCACATCCTCGGGTAGGGCATTCCAAAAAGATGGGGCAGTGAAAGAGAATGCCTTTCACCATAGGTCTTAAGGTTACAACGAGGTTTCACAAGCAAAGATTTAGAGGAGGAACGAAGTGATCTTGTAGGGACATATGGCTTAAGAAGTTCGGACAAGTAAAAAGGTCGTATGTCATTCAATGCCTTAAAAGTCAAAAGCAATATCTTATATTCGATACGCTCAGAAATAGGTAGCCAATGTAGGTCATAGGGAATGGGGGTAATATGTTCGTGTTTTCGAGTCCCCGTTAAAAGTCTTGCAGCGGAGTTCTGCACATACTGCAATTTCTGGATTTGAGTCTTGGGTATACCAGATAGGAGGGAGTTGCAGTGGTCGAGTTTAGACGTTACAAAGGCGTGAATGAGCGTTTCGCAGTTCTTCAGGGAAATGAATTTCCTTATTTTGGCGATGTTGTGAAGATGATAGAAGGCCGATTTACAAGTAGAGGTCACCTGTTTTTCCATAGACATTGTGTCGTCAAACCAAGCCCCAATGTTTTTAGCAGAAGAACAGCGATTTACAAGTTGAGTTCCAACATAAAGAGAGTTCAACATAGGCGAAGGACGGTGGCGAGCGGAGAGGACAAGCAGTTCTGATTTATTGTTATTAAGTTTTAGTTTATTTGCGGTCATCCACTCTTCAATATCTCTTATGCAGAGTTCCATACGAGATCTTGTGTATTCTGGTTCGCCTGGTGCAGAAGGACGAAACGACATGTAAATTTGGGTGTCATCTGCGTAGAAGTGATAGGACAACCCATGCTTCCTGATAACATCGCCGAGAGGGGCAGTATACATCGTATACAGAATTGGGCCGAGGACAGATCCCTGAGGAACACCACAGGAGAGTTTATGCTTAGAAGACCTAGTATTATCAATTAAGACAAACTGGCTTCTTTCGGAAAGATAAGAGTGAAACCAGGCGAGAGCTTTTCCCTTTATCCCAAAGTAGTTCTGAAGTCTATGAAGTAGGATTCCATGATCGACCGTGTCGAAGGCCGCCGAAAGGTCCAGCAGCACGAGAATCACACACCCACCGTCATCAATATCACACAGAATATCATTGTGCACACGGGTGAGTGCCGTCTCAGTGCTGTGGCCTTCTTTGTAAGCAGATTGAAATAGCTCTTTCATGTCACCCCCAGAAAGATGATCGTTTAGTCGCACGGCGACCACCCTTTCTGGTGCCTTAGACACAAATTGAAGGTTGGAAATTGGTCTGAAATTTGGGAAAAGTTCGTGGTCAAGATTATCTTTCTTTAAACCTGGGGAGAGGGCGGCTTCTTTATGGGTAGTGGGCACTGACGCGGTGAAAAGAGAGAGATTAACCATTCTTGTAATTATAGGTAGCAGAACATTATAGCAATCCTTCAGTAAGGCACCTGGGATAGGATCTAAAACACAGGATTTCCCCGACTTGGCACGTATAAGGGATGACAATTCACCAGGGTCCGTTGGGGCAAACTCAGTGAGTTCTGAGGGGCACTGGCGACAAGCATTAACAAAATTGGAGTTACTGACAGGGGGTAGGTTTTTCCTAAAGTTCTGTACTTTCTCGACAAAGAAATCGGCAAAAGAGTTTGCCAGATCGAGGGCGTTGTCATGCGTCGGTAGTTTGCGCTCCGCTTTCTGCTGCATGATCAGATATTGCAGGATCAAAAAACCGTTACATTTCTAACAAAATCATCTTGTGATCTAGTTATTATTAGATCTAATATGTGGCCATTCTTGTGAGTGGCCTCATTAACGTGTTGCTGAAGGTTAAAGCCATGAAGCAACCTTAAAAAAACGGTTCGCAGCGCGGTCCCCTGGACAGTCAAGATGGAAATTAAAGTCCCCCATTATAATGAGAGGCTGGGTAGAAACTGCAAGTCTTTCAAGCAGTGTTCCAAAGTCATGAAGAAACATCGACACATTTAGCTGATTCTTTTTAGATGGAGGGGGTCGATAGACAACAACAAGTCTGACATTCGTATTAGAGAGGCTCATGGTGCAATCCGTGAACTCAAAGGATTTGAGTGAAACACCCGGGGAAAGTTTCTTTAGTTTGAAGCACTTCCTGAAAAGAAGGGCAACACCACCGCCTCTGGAGGCCGTACGTGGTAAATGATGAAAAACATACCCTGCAGGGCATAAACCATTGATGGTACTTTGATTGACAATGTGAGATTGAAGCCATGTTTCAGTAATTGCCAAAATATCAATGTGGCTATCAACAACAAATCTTTTACAACAAAGGATTTGTTTTTAACAAATCTTGTATTAAGGAGACCTAGGTCAACAGTCTTTGAAAACAGAGTCGTCGAAGGGATAGGTGTACGGGGAATTGTTATCAAGTTAGCTTGAGAGCGTGAACGGTGCCTCTGACCAGGTTCAGGGCGAACATTCCAGTGAGTCTGAATGGAATGAGGATGTTCAGGGCCAGGATTAAGTGAGATGTCACCACTCAAAACAAGAAGGCGAAGAGCAAGGAAACCAGTGCAGCGAGATAGGGAGACAACTTTCATTCGATTTTTTTCATTGTCATCGACCAGAAGGCTTGCTTCATTCAGGCCCATTTGAAAAAGTGATTGCAAAATGTAAAAATTACCAAGGCTACGAGATTTGGATGGTACATCGAGCCTCTCCCGCAACATAAAATAAAGAGAGATTAGCAACAGCTTCAATGGCGTTGTGAACCCGCGAGCCATGTTTCCTTGAGATAAATGATTTTATTTAACTTTATCTGTTTTATTTCCCACTTTTAATATATCCCCTTTACCTTTACCCTTGAAATTTATTTCCTCTAATTCCCTTATTCACCTTATTTTATGTACACTATCAATGTAAGGTTAAAATTGATGAGTTAAAAAAATATATATATTTGTTAATCAATTTTCTACTTTTTTTCTATGTACAAATTAAATATGTACAAATAACACAACTAGCTGACAGATGAAAAAATGCTTTGCTATTGAATTGTTGCTTTGTTATTCAATTGTCTATATATTTTCGTTTTTTACTATATTATGTGTACAATTTCAATATATGGTTTAAAAATTTATGAGATAGGAAAAATATATTTATTATTAAATTTTCTACTAGATTTTATGTACAAATTCAATATATATAAACAATATAATATATAAACAAAGTCATTTATACCTAACGAGGTCTCTCGCGGGTTGTCCCGAGAGGTGCGCACAGAAGAACAAGAGTGCGCAATATAATGTACTAATTGATATGTAAATTTGCAGTTCAAGTTTATGGGCGATTGATTTCGTTAAGAAACCAAATACGAATTAATTAGAAAGTAGTGAAGAAAATATAATTTTGCAACTCAAGAAACTAAATAATCGCTCAAGGAAATAAGAGAAAAGGAAAACAGTTGTGGTCTAAGGCCTCAGACTTCGATAGAAAACCAGGGAGATACTGATTTAAATAAGAACAAACTTAATAATATATTTCAGAGTTAACAGATTCTGGCGGGAATTAAACAATAGGACGCCCGAACGCCTTGGGCCAATATATTGTAAAATCAGATAAATATTGCAGAAAGAAGCGTATTTTAGGATCAAGAAGACAGGACAGAATTCATTCAATTTAGGATTAAAAGTTTACCAGAGGTAGTTACGATGTCAAGTAGGTATTGAAGTCGTAAACCCAAACTTGTCCAGAACTTGTGTTGTCTTCACTCTTGGGGTCGCCAGTCAAAGCTTAAATTGACTAAACACACACGGAAAAAAGGCCAGCAGATGGTCCCACAAAGACTCAGATGTAGTTTAGTTGCAGTTGGAGTGGAGAAGAGGGTAGATTTTCCCGATATTTTTGGTTTTTTAACTCGATCGGAGGAGCGTAGAAAAAACTCCTATCATTATCGGTACTAGGACTAG
The DNA here is from genome assembly GCA_033964015.1 of Scolanthus callimorphus. Classification (NCBI taxonomy): domain Eukaryota; kingdom Metazoa; phylum Cnidaria; class Anthozoa; order Actiniaria; family Edwardsiidae; genus Scolanthus; species Scolanthus callimorphus. Next base: position 172,927 of record JAWWUD010000158.1, read on the forward strand.
ACTAGACTAGACGATTTGAAATATATCAAACGGTAAGGAAATTATTACTATCATTATACAGGGCTAGGACTACACTAGACTAGACGATTTGAAATATATCAGGACTAGACTAGACTAGAGGATTTGAAATATATCAAACAGTAAGGAAATTATTACTATCATTATACAGGGCTAGGACTAGACTAGACTATAGACGATTTGAAATATATCAAACAGTAAGGAAATTGTTACTATCATTATCATCGGTACTAGGACTAGACTAGACTACACGATTTGAAATATATCAAACAGTAAGGAAATTATTACTATCATTATCGGTACTAGGACTAGATTAGACTAGACGATTTGAAATATATCAAAAAGGAAATTACTACTATCATTATATATCAAATTATTACTATCATATATATACAGGGCTGAGACTATTATGATCTTGTACACTAGACTAGACTAGACTAGACTAGAAGACATAAAATTGGCAGTGTTGTGATAGGTTTCTTAGCGAGCGTGCGCCAATGCGTTAGCACGATATTAGCATAATTTATGCTGAAGCCAATCCCTCGGGACGCCCGTTAGTCGCTATCGCGCTCGATCTGCGGGATCAAGCGAGTCATCTGCGGGACTAAAACTCAAGGTCATCTCTCTGTGATCGTTATACCTTGGCCAAAGTATATATAGGTCAGGGTGCCGCTAAATTTATCCATGTGGGAGCTTTCCAAAAAACGGCTTGGGCTGGGGAGTGGTAAACCTCTTTTTTTTTCAGCAACAATGACTATACCAATGTTTTTGATAATTTATTAAGCTGTTCTTTTTCTTGTTTTTCCACAGCAATCCCAAAGCCAAGAAGAGCAAGCCCGATACACGTTATTATCCACCCTTTTGGAGGCGCATGCCTGAAGCGCAGGAGTTTTGTCGAGTGCAGTTGCCTGAAGGATGCAAGGAGTACAAAGATGCCGAGCGGCACTTCAACAAGACTATGAAAACAATACCAGGGAACGTGCATATTGTGAGAATTGAGAGAGTGCAGAACCCTGTCCTGTGGGACGACCATGTCAGGTACTCTTGATTCTTGACAGACACTTTGAGATGGGTACCCTGCGAGGAGGCTTTTCTTTCTGTGGGCCGTTTATTAAGTAATGGTCCGTATAAGAGCTAGGCAAGCGAAATATTGAACATATAATAGGCAATTTTATTGGCTCTGACACTAAAATCAACAAAATAGAAAAACGTTTCTGAAGATTTTTAGGGAGATATAAGAACAATTATAAACAATTTTAGAAAACAAAATTGATGTGGAGAACTTAGTGCAAAATGGCGATTGTCGTTCTCTCTTTTGTCTTCATTCTAATTGGTGTAGAGGCATTTTGTGGCCGACATTTATCTCAAGCAAGTCAATTTTTTGTTAAATTTTTTAATTTAAATTTGTTACCAGTCATGGAAAGTTTCTGTGGTCAAAGCATAGGGAACCGTGGGAACTACTTGAGATCCCTTGATGCCGTAGAATTGTGGAGGTTTAACTAGTTCTCGCATGGATTATTACTTAACTAGCAACGTTGTTTGCGTGTCGGGTATGGCGCGTGGGACAAAACAACCGCGCGAAATACAAAACAGAGAACTTTGCTGCTTGCATGAAAGTTGGACAACGGAAGTCTTAATGGAGAACAGAACCGGTCACGTTCCTGCAGCTCGAAGACGTTTTTCAAAGCACGAAAGCATATCTCAATACTCTGCTAGACCTACAACTCTGTTAGCGGGACCAGTATGTTTTTTACTTGGACTTTCTGTATTGTTCATTTAGAAGGGATAAGTTTACCGCCCATTATCTTTACACAATTGTTGGCAATCTAGGTGTGTGCGTGTACGAAGACATATTTCTGCTGAGGCTAGTTTATACTAGGGACGAAATTCCATTCCACTCTATTCCATTGTCTCGTTCTAAGGTCTTTTCTTCTTGGCTTTTGTTCCATTGTTTTCATGCCTCTGGTGCTCCGTAACTCCAGAAAAAGAAATTGTCAGAATCCCCGACCCTGTTGGCCTAGGTGTTACAAATTATGTTGGCCTAAACAACGTTTCCTCCTCCAGGAGAAAAAGACTAATGAATAAAAAGGATCCAACCGCCAAAAACATCGAAGAGCGTCGACTATTCCACGGCACTCCAGCTCGCAACATCCGCTCCATCTGTAAAGAAAACTTTGATTGGCGTCTCTATGGCAACGAGACAGGGAACATCTATGGCGAGGGTGCGTATTTCGCTAGGGACGCTTCCATGAGTAACTACTACTGTACTGATGACGAAGATGGGTTGCGGTACATGTTCCTGGCTAATGTCCTAGTCGGATCTTACACCAAGGAGAGAAGAATCATCGTCGGCCTCCGAGAAAGGACGAGAATGATCCACATAGTGAGCTCTATGACTCGTGTGTAGATAACGTGTCCGATCCCAAGGTGTTCGTGGCGTTTGATTTCACTCAGTACTACCCAAGCTATCTAATAGAGTACACAGTCGACAATGGGAGTAAGGTAAGAGAAATTACATCAAGTGAGTGGAATGCAGTAATCTATATAACCATTCGAGCAGCAAGTCTCGCATGAAACTAGTTTTGTTGGCATTCGCAGACGGCAATATCAGGCTCGTAACATGGTTTATGAGCTCAGGGGTCAAAGCCCAAAATATGTCCGGGATCAGGGCTCCGAGGAGCGGGCTCAGGGATCAAAAGGGTAGGAGAGTGAGGATCAATAGTTTGTTTTATGTACGGATCACGGATCAGAATTTGTGATGAGAACAGGGATCAAAATCAAAATAGCACATTAAACTCGGGGTTAAAAATTACTGCACAATAGGTGATCTGTGTGACCCTAATATACCATGTTACGGAGTCTCAATATGAAGAGGGGTGTGAGCACTAATGTGTATGGTTACCCATATAGTACGCGAGTCCAAGAAACCAGGGCCAGCAGACAATTTAACGGAAAAGAGAACAAACGATAAACCGAATAGGATCAGTTTTCTTCATAGCGATGTTCACTAAAAATGACCAAGAAACGATGTAAAAATAGTCCTCAGGCCAGCAATGTACACAAGCGCTGACTAAAAATACTTTATCCTCTGTTATACATATCATAATCTAGTAATTATATTTTTAGTATATTAGTTTTTGCGTGACGCGGCCTATTATAAAGCTTTCGCGTTTTAGGCTTTAATACACTTGGATTTCTTGTGTAGAATACTTCTGGTGCAGCTGCTTCCACGAAGAAGAGACCAACATCCAGCTACACTAGCAGCACGGTCTCTTCGTCTGCCGCAACTGGATCTAATCTGAACCATCCCTTGAGGCGAAGTAGTACTCCGCCCTCTGCCGTCTACACGGGATCAGCATACAGCTCTCCCCCAGTGCAGCACAGTACTCCCAGCAATACACCCACGTCCAGTGGCTATGGTTCAGCGACGACCCAGCAAGCCTATAATGGCTATTATACACAGCGCACTACCACACCGTCGTCGTACGCTGGCTTCACTCCACCGCCCAAGAAGGATTCCAACTGTTCAGTGATGTGAAGTTATGTGGCGACATCAAATAGTGTCATACAGGCTTGTTGTTGTTGAGGCATTTTAGAGTGGGGTCATGTAATGCCAGTTGACCGTTGAATAATTAGCAATTAATGAATTCCGCTGAGTCTGATGTGGAGCATTATTCAGATCGAGGCCGGGTGTTATCCATCGAGGCCGAAGGCCGAGGTGGATAATACCCCCGAGATCTGAATAATTCTTCACATCATACGAAAGCTGAATAAATTAAATGATTATTATTCATTGAAACTTTAAATTGTTTTAAATATTCTTTAAAATGAATTTACCCGCTTTTCTCCTTTGAGAGAGCTGGCAGTTTGCCAGCCTGCTTACAAGTGCGTGACGCTACGAGTGCAACTTATCCGATCTTTGACGTCATCGATGAATAAGTCGCTCGCGTTTAAGAGCATCAAGAATTCGCCGGTGGCGCTCAACCAATCAGACGCGGGTAAATATGTTGAATGAATAATAACATTATGCGCTAACCAGTTTAACGAATGTTTAATGAACATTCCGTTTCAATTGGTTTGACGCCCTATACACTTAGCACCGATCGCACGTTTAGTGATCATGCATTAAAATGATCATGAAAAAGTGCCGATCGAAAACATTTTTCGCGAACAGTGTTCTCACTTTGTCTCCGCTTGTTTATAAGCCAAAATGTTCTCATTTTGTTCTCGAACAATGTTCTTTGCGCGAACAATGTTCTTTGCGCGAAAAATGTTCTTTTCGCGAACATGAGAACGGTTCGCGAACGGTTCGCGAAAAAAAATGCGAACTGTGCGCGAACGAAGTGCTAACGGTTGACTTCGCGAACAGATGTACATCGTCGGTGGTAGTTCGGTACCAATCGTACTCAACTCGAGTAAGTTTTTTTTCGCGACAAGGGGAAAACATTTCACAAATCTGGATTGAGACATGTCCGTGCTAGCGTGAATTGAAAATACTCGACCTTTGTTTGTTTGTATTTTCAAATTTTTGCCTTCGGCGCGTAGTTTTCCACAGGTTGACCAGTCTTCTTCGATGTCGCAATCACTAATATAATGGCGCACTAAAAAAGCCGAACTAGAGCCAAAACTTTGGCCACATACATGTGGCAGAGGACAATTCCTCGTATGCGTCTTTCCCCCAATTGGAGTTCCAAATTAAATTCCATATTTTTGAGACAATCGTACAAACAGGGCGAAAAATCGGCTTGTGTTGATATGTTAGAAAGGATAGATTAACGCAAGGACGTAGAAGCAAATTGTTTGTCGGCCAAATGAAATAAATATTACGGTTCAAATTTGTTTTTTCGTTGCATGGGAAATTTATCGATCGCAAGCCGAAAGACAAAAACAAAAAACAAGCACAAAAAAAATAGAGGACGAATAAGCATAAAAAAGATAGCTTGCACGGCTGCGTCAGACCTGGCTAGTGTATGTATTTAGGGTTGCCGGTTAAGGTTTTTTTCTAAAATACAAACAACGGCGTGTTGTACGTCAGTGAAATGTTCTCTTTATAATCTTGATAATTATTGTTTGCAGTTGTCCTAATTATTGGAATGACTCATCAGATTTTATTTCTCATGAATCGGCTGAAATCTAGTCGCACTGTTGAATGCTGTCGGTTACAGCGATAAAGATAAAGTGCAATGACAATATGATCCCCTGGGAAGTCGCGGATCATAGGTGAATCGAACCTGGCATTTGTCAGATACTTAACAATTATTGGATGAGTTTGAGCATGATAGTGAGATTTGTCGAGGTTTGTGTTATCTGCCGAAGCGAAGCTGAAGAAATAACAAGTAGGTTTTGGTGCGACTCTAGAACGCCGTTCGCCGCCACGCCGTACAAGAGTCGTGATTCCCGGCACGGCTCGTCGATCCAGAATTCTGGGTCGACCCAATAAATTACTAGGCCGATCTCGTGCGCGCAAACGCCGTGCTACACATGCACTTCAGCCGAACTTCAGTCGCTCTTTCGAGCCGACCCAAGAAAGTTCGGCTGAAGTGCATGTGTAGCACAGCGCTTACCGCGCACGAGATCGAGACCTAATTGATTGGGTCGACCCAGAATTCTGGATCGACGAGCCGCGCCGGGAATCACGACTCTGGTACGGCGTGGCGGCAAAGCGTTTGCCGTAGGCCTTCCCTAGCTAAACGAAGTCGAAGATGAGGCCTTGCAAGGCGAAACGGTTTTTCAACTCCAGCTTACATCCATTGGAATTTTCCTCTTCACGTTGAATTCAAATAGCCATAGTTGATGTTTATACATCCTGAGCAATGATCTCTCGGCAAAAATCATAACGGGTTCAACGAGAAAATTGGCAAAATTGGCTTTCGGTTCCGAAATGTATTAAACATGGCGGCCAAACCTATTGGTTTGCATTATGACGTCATTACAGTGCATCAGTCCTAATGTCTGAGTTACGTCACGAGCTGCGTTGGATGATTAAAAGGTACATGTACAGCAGAACATTGTGTTCGCCAACATCCTTAATCGCGCTTCTCAGTAGAAAATTCAGATGGGAACATCTTATCGGAAACCATGTACATCATTGTGCCATGCTGGACAATACCTATCGATCGATAAAAAATCCTTGTGTTTTTATTCGGAATAAGCTACCTATTCTTAGTGACAATATTGTAACTAAATTGTAAGGGAGGAGAGGAACGAGGGAAATACGAGCTGTATGCAGTTTAAAACAATGCGACAAACCAATAATGAGGGAGCGAAGTGTGTTCAGGACCAGGGGGTACGGGTATGTGTACCGCCCTAAGGTATGGTTTTCGGGCTCCTGAGATCAGCGGTAGGGTATCGTTTTTCGCTTGCCTGGTCTCTGGTAGGGATATGTATTTCAGTATGGCCACCCTACAAGCCAATTTCGATAAAAGTCGGCCGCATTTAGCGATAAAAAAAGAGTTTATTCATAATCTGCAGTACAGATTTACTAATCTGTAGGATTGTGCTAGATCTACGCCTCTTCCCCAAGTATCTGTGTGCTCTTGACCAATCAGAGTGCTGATTGATTAATAATTGATTAAAATATTCCTAATAGACGATAACCGATCGTTATCCCGGATAATGAGAAATGCCATTATTGATCAGTTTACTCACTAAATTAGGTGAGCTCTTATGATTTATAAGTGCTTATACATAATATTGTGTTCTGCAAAGCAAATTCCAAATTGTTCAGTAATCTTCCGAGTGTAGTAGTACAGACGCAATCCAGACTTTGGATTTAGTACAGAAAACTCAAAACACCGTAACTGTTGCTTGATATGCTTTTAGAAAAAATAAGGAAATGCAGAATCAGTTAGAAGTAGGTTTGTAGATCGATTTGAAGGGAATGTATTTCATAGTTGGCCCCTGTGTTCGTTTTGGTTGCGCGACCGTCAGTTACGTCTCAATCTCGTTTCCCCGAGCCTCTCTCGCATGCTGACTCAGATATAGGCTAGAATATAGACATAGGGCTATTCTATATGGTGACCGTCATTGTTTCAAAATGGCGAGCGGGAATGCCAATCAGAATCAGCCTACACTTGTCTGCTAGGCTACGAAAAACAACAAGACAACGGAGTAGGCTTTGGGAACGAAATGGCGGCTCTTCCGTAGGTACTGGAGTCTTACCATTTGTCAAGGAAACTTATATCGGTGTGATCGGCGTCAAATGGTACAAAATATTCCGGCTGGGGTGAAATTCCGAAGTGGAATGTCGTTTTTTCCCATTTTCGGTTTGGGATCGGTTTCGTTATTTTGGTCATAAAATCCATTCGGAGTACCAATTACACCATTTCGATCGATTCGTTCCAACCGAAACGGCGGGACAACCTCTGAAGCTTGTCCACTCGTCCCAACCGGAATGACCGAAAACGTGACTGTACCATGGCTTTCCATTCGGAATAACCGGTTTGTCGTTACCAATGGTAAGCACCTCAAATACCCGAGACAAAAGACTTCAAGTTAGAACAAAGAACGGAGCTAGCAAGTTCTCGGTACCTACAGAAAGTCTCCACAGAGTGCCCGCGGCGAGAGAGTTCAAGCTGACGCCTGGGCGAGGTTAATTTGATGCTAACAGAACTGCAAATTTTGTTTGCTGCAATTTCCTTTATTATAGAGGGTTGGCTTTTTTGCTAGTCTGTAGGTGTGGGTATGTAATTCTTTTGGTGTCATTTGATCCTGATTAAATTTGCATAACTCAAAAGAGTGTCATTTGTGTGTTGGTGCTTTCTTCGATTTGCAAGATTGATTGTAAAACTGGTTTCACAATGCTGAAGCTAAACGTTTTTGGGAAGAGATTCCCGCAGAGGCGTCTACGTGCTAAGCCAAACATTCCATACTGATGACGTATGTTGACTCAGAACTGGTCAAAGGAGTACGCGGCCAGTTGGATTTATTTGCATCTTTTTTATCTTATTTTAAATCATCATTATTTTAATTCCTCACTATTAAATGCTTTGTGCTATAAAATCAAATACCATCCAGCTTAACTGGCAGCGTAATTGTTTTCACCAGATCTGGGTCCATTCTCGACCCAGAGCTCCCATAATTATACACCAAACAAGAGATTTTACCACACTTTTAGTATTGATCCGTGAAAATGATTCCGCAACATGCGCGCGCAAGAGTAAAAACGCACGTTTCTGCTTATCTCATTGGAACAATTACCACCGTCGTGTGATCAACAACGCATTTTTCCCCGTTAAAAAAACGTAAATACAGCAAGTAATAAGAAATATCTATCAAGAACAATCACAATTTTTTCTCTGTGAGTTGTTTATGGAAGCATGCTAAACAAACAAAGTTCTTCCGCTTTGAAAGAATGTGAAACTTAAAGTAAATTTTTCTCGTTCGGAGAAAACGGGAAAGGCTTGGGCAGCGATGTACTTTACATGTGATCAGAGTATTCCTGAGATCGTAAAAGCCTATATTTAGAATCTAAAGAGCTTTTTCTGAATGATGCTACAGTCCATAAAATTGCCTTATTGAATCTCATTAAATACAAAAGAATATAATTAAAAAAACAGAATCTGGCAAAATAGGGCCGTGGGACACTTTTTCGAGCTGTTAACATCTAAAACCATTTTCTAGACCTCCTAAGGATTCCAACAAAAATGTATGTCTCGTTACTAGTTCCGGGGGGTGCACGTGAACCCCCTCTACTGTACTGTAGTTTTCTCGTCTCTGAACAAGTTCTCATTTCACTGAAGCGAGACAAAATACA